>JARACY010003441.1:0-33195 GCA_029255725.1 Scrobipalpa atriplicella
TTTTTTATGAGGAAGCCAAAATTTATTTTTAAATGTTTTTTTTTTAAATATTTTTATGTGAGGGGATGATGTTCGTAAGAAAGCGGGCAGAAATTGGATAAGAACGGCTGAAGACCGAGCTGAGTGGCGTGCCATGGGAAAGTGTCCAGCAGTGGACTGATACAGGCTGATGATGATGAAAGTGATGAAAATAAATGTGACAAGTAATGAATGAGATGATAGAGTTTTAATATTTTAAAGTCTCAAGTCCAAAGTATCTGCTGCACCCCCAAAGTCGGTTGATACAATGAGGTAAATCCGCTTATGGGTTATTAAGAAACTCTGGCCCAACCTCAGCCCCCTTATCTCTCTGTTTCGATACTTAGGACAGGATTATAAATAGTTATTTGTTTTTAAATGATATATGGATCGTTGGAGGTCGAAAAACATATATTTTGTCAGCTGATTATATAATTTGTCATTGCCTGATGCATGTTAGAAGAAGAAATATGAATATTATTGTTAAAGTTTTCCTATACTGACAATCCGCATATAACAAGATTTTTTCGATATGTAAGCCTAAGAGTTGATTACTTATATTTAGTATTTACAAAAGAGAATCAAACTCTTGTTTATAATTTTATTAATAAAACCTATTTAGCTTTTAGTTAAATAACTACTTCATTACATTTTATTTAAACCGCTGGAGGTGATTTTCATTGACTATAAACCTTAGAAAATTAAAACATTAATAGAAAATGTAAACTACCCACCGATAGACAGGTTATTTTAATGAGAAGCTTGTTTCATGGAATAATGAGATTTTATGGTGATAACTTTTATAGTTGAAACGCCTTTTCATATTATTTTATTGAGATTTAAATAACCCCTGACATAATGCTTGTTTAAACAAAATTTACTATCAAATACGGGGTGTAAGGGACAGCGTACTGAAAACTGAAAGGGGTTGCTCAGTCAACGAAACTAAGGCCCGTATTTATGATCAGCACTTGAGACTGACAGCGAGTTTAAGTTCGTATCAGAAATGTTATTTCAGTACAAAACGACCTGTCAAATCCATACTTAATATTTCCCTCAATCTTGAGATCGATTTATAAATACGAGCCTAAACAATTTACATCAGGATTCTTTTTACTTTCTCATTCCTCAATCAGACAATTTGTACGCAAAAGCGAAAAATATTTTTCATTTTCTGAAATGAAATGAAAAGAAAAATGAAAAGTATTCCCTGGTGAAAGTGGCTCAGTTTCATTGACTGAGCAACCCCTATCAGTTTTCGGTACGACACCCGGTATAAATATGTACCTAATAGAGTCAACTTAAATAAAATAACCAGTTTAACATTGCCAGTTAAGTAAGTTTTAGAACGTCATAGTTATAGGATAAACGTTTTGATAGTGATATAATTTTATACTTGGTGTATAGATTTTGACAGCCGGCAGCATTTGAGCTTTTATTGGGCGACCTCATACGTCAGTACAAAAGACATCAACGCGCGCGCGCGCAGGCGCAGTGTTCAGAGACACAAAATATTTTTTCATGAAAATTGTTAGTAGAATTTTAGGAATATGCAAAAAAAATCTAAATCTAGCATAATGTTCGAGCTTTTGGAGAGTCTGAGTAATGTATTTTTCTCTTAGTACAGTGCGATAATCTTTTAATAGAGTATTCCTAACATAAAGCAACATCAATATTCAATTTAAGGGTACCTGCAGACCACTTACAAACACTTTTATCATCTCGGTGCGCCGTCAACCCTTTTCCTCTAACCGTGATACCTTTTTTGTTGGACTAACCACCATCTATCAATATCTTGGCCCCATCAGTTCTCAACCACTGAGCTATAATGTATGGAGAAGACATCATTCAAGCACTTCATGTCCCATTTAAGAGAGGTGCTTGAACCTCTCTTCATACCAGTGTTCAGACTCGTTTTTTTTTAAAAAAGCAGTTAATGAGTAAGAAATATGCTGCATCTGTGTATAAATAACATAGAATAAGTTTTCATAAACAATTACATCAATATAAACGGTTTAAAATTAAATACGGACGAAATTTGTGGAGACACCTTATTGAATTCTGGGGACATGTTTTATGTTCGTAATGGCTGTTCCATACACGCTAACATAATAGTAGTTAAGTGTTCTCAACGGCCGTTTCTCTCGCCGGCGAAAAAAAACGCCACAAAAAAACCTACGAAAAAAAACATGGCCCCGCCCGCGTTCAGACGCTTTAACCATCATAAGAAGACCCATGACTTTTGCCGCATCCGAGGCTTCTGCTCGCAACGGATTCCCAGCTCGAACTTAAAGAAGATTGGTAGAGCTCAACTAACACTGGATTTTGCTCACATATTTTTGAATCAAGGTTACCTTTTCGCGAGCCGTTGGCTATATGAACTGATACAGTAGGTTATACATATTTTGTATACGTATTGTCTCGAATAGCGTCTATATCTCGACGATCAATATAACGATTGTTTTTTATGATTATAATAGTCATTTAGTTTCTTAGTTGTAATTATATTTAACTAGCTTTACGCCCTGCGGTGCCACCATGCAATTAATGCCTTTTCCTCATTTCCAGAGACCTCTTCATTTCTGGCCTAACCTAGAGATCGCAACGAAATCTTCTTAGGCTCGTATTTTTAAAGCGATCTCAAGATTGAGAGCAATATTGAGTGCGGATTTGACAAGGTAATTTTGTACTGGAATGACATTTCTGATACGAACTCAAACTCGCTGTCACTCTTGAGAGCTGATTTTAAATATGGGCCTTAATCTTATTTATTTTAGCAGAATGCTTGCGTTTATAACTAAATTCTGATAGCAACAAAATAAACAACATCCAAGAAGTAGGATATGTAAAAACCAACATAAATCTATCCAAGATAAGATAGGCATTCCAAAATTCAAAATGACATTTAGTAAAATAAAAAAGTATGAAGAACAAAAGAAAGTCAGATGAACTGATAGTGCGACCTCCGTGCAAAGGTCAGAGCCGTCCCAAGCTCCGAATGTCTTTAGGGCAATCAGTCTGATTTATACCAAACCACAGACTGAATAACAATAGGACGTCGTTTTGTCAGAAGGAACTAATTGACCATATTATTTGTGCGACTTTTTTCGTGGTACAAATCATGGAAAAGTTCCGCGCAATACGATCAGCAGCTTATTTTTTTGTCATTCAACGATACATAGCTTTAGTTCCACTATATTTCACAGATTATTTTTGCGAAGTTCAAATAATGATATCAAGCTAATAACACGATTGAAGTGCAATATCTCTCTCGTTTAGTTTCATGTTCTGTAACAGAGTCTTATATTGTTAATACAGTTAGTGGACCAGACAATACCTTTATTTAAACTTATTGTAGTGGCATTCAAGTAAATCTGAAAGGATAAGTGAAAGAAATATGAGTGTGTTATATGTGGCTTATGTTATTTGCGAAGACGTTTATATATAAATAAAATTACAGTATGATATATATTATATTATTACAGTAAGTACTTATTATAATAAGTACAAACATACACAACACACTTACATGTAGGTACAGAAAATTATTTTACTGCAGGAAAAGGCATTAATTGCATGTGGCACCGCAGGGCGTAAAGCTAGTTAAATATAATTTACAACTAAGAAACTAAATGACTATTATAATCATAAAAAACAATCGTTATATTGATCGTCGAGATATAGACGCTATTCGAGACAATACGTATACAAAATATGTATAACCTACTGTATCAGTTCATATAGCCAACGGCTCGCGAAAAGGTAACCTTGATTCAAAAATATGTGAGCAAAATCCAGTGTTAGTTGAGCTCTACCAATCTTCTTTAAGTTCGAGCTGGGAATCCGTTGCGAGCAGAAGCCTCGGATGCGGCAAAAGTCATGGGTCTTCTTATGATGGTTAAAGCGTCTGAACGCGGGCGGGGCCATGTTTTTTTTCGTAGGTTTTTTTGTGGCGTTTTTTTCGCCGGCGAGAGAAACGGCCGTTGAGAACACTTAACTACTATTATGTTAGCGTGTATGGAACAGCCATTACGAACATAAAACATGTCCCCAGAATTCAATAAGGTGTCTCCACAAATTTCGTCCGTATTTAATTTTAAACCGTTTATATTGATGTAATTGTTTATGAAAACTTATTCTATTTATTTATACACAGTGCAGCATATTTCTTACTCATTAACTGCTTTTTTAAAAAAAAACGAGTCTGAACACTGGTATGAAGAGAGGTTCAAGCACCTCTCTTAAATGGGACATGAAGTGCTTGAATGATGTCTTCTCCATACATTATAGCTCAGTGGTTGAGAACTGATGGGGCCAAGATATTGATAGATGGTGGTTAGTCCAACAAAAAAGGTATCACGGTTAGAGGAAAAGGGTTGACGGCGCACCGAGATGATAAAGTGTTTGTAAGTGGTCTGCAGGTACCCTTAAATTGAATATTGATGTTGCTTTATGTTAGGAATACTCTATTAAAAGATTATCGCACTGTACTAAGAGAAAAATACATTACTCAGACTCTCCAAAAGCTCGAACATTATGCTAGATTTAGATTTTTTTGCATATTCCTAAAATTCTACTAACAATTTTCATGAAAAAATATTTTGTGCTCTGAACACTGCGCCTGCGCGCGCGCGTTGATGTCTTTTGTACTGACGTATGAGGTCGCCCAATAAAAGCTCAAATGCTGCCGGCTGTCAAATCTATACACCAAGTATAAAATTATATCACTATCAAAACGTTTATCCTATAACTATGACGTTCTAAAACTTACTTAACTGGCAATGTTAAACTGGTTATTTTATTTAAGTTGACTCTATTAGGTACATATTTATACCGGGTGTCGTACCGAAAACTGATAGGGGTTGCTCAGTCAATGAAACTGAGCCACTTTCACCAGGGAATACTTTTCATTTTTCTTTTCATTTCATTTCAGAAAATGAAAAATATTTTTCGCTTTTGCGTACAAATTGTCTGATTGAGGAATGAGAAAGTAAAAAGAATCCTGATGTAAATTGTTTAGGCTCGTATTTATAAATCGATCTCAAGATTGAGGGAAATATTAAGTATGGATTTGACAGGTCGTTTTGTACTGAAATAACATTTCTGATACGAACTTAAACTCGCTGTCAGTCTCAAGTGCTGATCATAAATACGGGCCTTAGTTTCGTTGACTGAGCAACCCCTTTCAGTTTTCAGTACGCTGTCCCTTACACCCCGTATTTGATAGTAAATTTTGTTTAAACAAGCATTATGTCAGGGGTTATTTAAATCTCAATAAAATAATATGAAAAGGCGTTTCAACTATAAAAGTTATCACCATAAAATCTCATTATTCCATGAAACAAGCTTCTCATTAAAATAACCTGTCTATCGGTGGGTAGTTTACATTTTCTATTAATGTTTTAATTTTCTAAGGTTTATAGTCAATGAAAATCACCTCCAGCGGTTTAAATAAAATGTAATGAAGTAGTTATTTAACTAAAAGCTAAATAGGTTTTATTAATAAAATTATAAACAAGAGTTTGATTCTCTTTTGTAAATACTAAATATAAGTAATCAACTCTTAGGCTTACATATCGAAAAAATCTTGTTATATGCGGATTGTCAGTATAGGAAAACTTTAACAATAATATTCATATTTCTTCTTCTAACATGCATCAGGCAATGACAAATTATATAATCAGCTGACAAAATATATGTTTTTCGACCTCCAACGATCCATATATCATTTAAAAACAAATAACTATTTATAATCCTGTCCTAAGTATCGAAACAGAGAGATAAGGGGGCTGAGGTTGGGCCAGAGTTTCTTAATAACCCATAAGCGGATTTACCTCATTGTATCAACCGACTTTGGGGGTGCAGCAGATACTTTGGACTTGAGACTTTAAAATATTAAAACTCTATCATCTCATTCATTACTTGTCACATTTATTTTCATCACTTTCATCATCATCAGCCTGTATCAGTCCACTGCTGGACACTTTCCCATGGCACGCCACTCAGCTCGGTCTTCAGCCGTTCTTATCCAATTTCTGCCCGCTTTCTTACGAACATCATCCCCTCACATAAAAATATTTAAAAAAAAAACATTTAAAAATAAATTTTGGCTTCCTCATAAAAAATTATCTGTAATTCTGTATAGGAAAGCCAAGTCATCTTTTATCGATACTAAAACACCCCCTAAGCTATGGCACGCAATTTAATGAACACCCTGTATTGACCGATAGTCCATTAGAAGATCCAGTCTTAATTATTGGCAATAATTGGAAAATGATTACGTACCAATTCCACTAAAGCACCGAGGTTTAATGACACAATGCAATTACGTTTACCTTTTAAGTAAAGTGGTATTTAAGCCTGCCTTTTACAGATACACTTAATTTATTTTGTTGTTAGCTATGTGTCGCGTTGCTTCTCCCGCATTTTCCTGCATTTTCTCAATTAAGAGCCGAACAACATCGGAGAAATAAAATCTTCCCAACTTCGCTGGCTAGGACATGTGGAAATGATGGGAGAGAAGAGAGGATCCTTATTTCTGGGATGGTATTAAGATCACAAAACATTTGCCTATAAGTAAGGCAATAAATAATTAGACTATAAGGCAATAAATTAAATATTTCCTGTTTGTTCTTCTGTTAGTAGGAGCTGTCATATTTGATATAATTGCAATAGTATAATTGTTCTTTCTTATTTAAAGTGTTCATTTCTCTATAAGTAATTTATCATATACGAGGTTAATAAGTCGCTGCCAATATTGTGAATAAGTTACAACTATTCCCTGGTAAAATAAGTCTAGGTATATATACCTTTTTTTCAACTTAAAATAAACAGAACAGGTAATCGACAGACAGACAGACTTTGTCATGAATATTAGTGTCTAGATCAAAGATGATTTATTGTACAGTATTGACAGATTTCTATTGTATTGCAAATATTTTAAACATTGTTTAGAAGTTAGATCATAACTTTGTAATTTAAGCTTTTGGTTCGTGATTAAAGCATTACTCATTAAATTCTAGACACGGTGTGACACGGCAGCGTATCAAGCCAAGTTCTCTCTAAAAACTCTACTCATCCATAAACAAGGAACGTAATTTTTGAAGCATCTCCCCTTCTTTCGTCGTAAATGTCGAAATCTGGGGGTGAAAATTAACGTAAGCAAGCCCTGTAAATATAATGTTTTGTACATACTCGCCCGAGTCCACCTGCAAACGTAGTCAGTACGGCTAGTACGGCAGCAAATACAATAATAGAGCCCTTTATTTTGCATAGTAAACATTTAAAGGTAGATAAAGTTATGCTTTGCCAATTGCCTTTTACTCCCAGTATCGAACTTGGCTTCTTTTTCACACTTATGTTTTGGCCGAACATAAATTAGAATATTACATTGTATGACCGGTATTGGCGTTAAATTAAAGCCTGTCATTTCCCACAATAGCCTCAAAGCGTGTTTATCCAATATGGTAATGGCCTGGTTTATCAAATTACAAAGCTGTAAGCCATCGATATTTTGACAATACGCTTCTTGTCGATCGAGCCGATGAATCCTGGTGTCACAGTTTGTAAAACACCCAATAGCACAGCTAATAGGCTTCTGACATGGTTTGTACAATGATAATGACCATTATTAAAGACAGCGACGGGACCGACAGCTTAACGTGCCCTCCGAAGCACGGAATCTTTTTTGTTTTCGGACAATCAGGTGATTCAGCTTGCAAAGTCCTAAACACAAACTGGGGAAAATCTCACAAAGTGATAAATTAACAAATATCAAATTTGTGTTCCCCCCCTGGGAATCGAACCCTGGACCTCCGGATCGGGAACCCATAGCTCAGATCACTAAACCATGGAGGGAGGAAGTCTACGTCTAAGTGTAGTGGTCGTCGTATGTTTTCGTGGTCGCACCGTTTATGACCTGGATCCAGCTCCCATGGGCTGCTGGCCGCTGGCCGCCGCCGGCCGGCGCAGTCTCGTCTCGCTCGCTTTTTATTTTGACTCAATACTTTACTTTTACTACTCGACTGACCTCCGAACGGGCGAATAAGTAAAAAAATAAACGAAGGGCTCTGATGGACTATACCCGAGTTCTGTGTAATGGAAGATGGGCTATTTGCAGTTTTGCAGTTTTGCATTTCGGCATTTTGTTTTTATTACAGAAAAGATTAATAGGATTCTAAACCAGGAGAACATAATTTGGGAGCTACTTAATTCTTAAACTTATTCATATCCATAAAATTAACTTTTTCTGTCATTTATGAACCTATTGCTTCAAAGACTTTACAAAAAAAGTTGTTCTTATTTTTTTTAAAGTTATCAGCAAGTGATCTCTTTTTAGCGATAGATGGCGTCATATTAAAATAATGATAAATAAGATATTTTCCACTTACTTGCTTGTCTTCTTTTTCTGCAAAACATCGCTTCTATTCTAATTGTTATTTATTGTTTATTTATTATAATGTTTACAATAAAATATGCTGACATTGCGTCGTGGTCAGAATGCAATGGAGATGCAATATTATCAGTCACTGCTGCTCCTTACAACTAAAATCTTCGAGTCATTTAAAAAGAAGAAGTTTAAAAATATATCCTGGCAGTCGAGTATCGGCCTAGCAACCCGGCCGCGGAGGCTGCGCGCCTACCTGCGCAGACAAACCCCAAAACGAACAAGAACCTGCATTCCTGCGCCCGCGCCGCCCCCCCAACCTCACTCCCCCGCGCGCCCTGCCTCGCTACAGGTAGGGGTGCTGCCGACCTGCCGACTGATAACGCACAGCAATATTATATTGGCCCCGAAGAGCATGATTAGCCTTGCCTTGATCCCTATTGCAAAGTGGATATGCTGTGCTAAGTTTGCGGGTTCGATTCCAGGACCAAGGGATCAGATCCACAACGAAGCAGTTTGCCTCCAACCAAACAGTACTCAGAATTATCAAGTTGATGAGGGAGTGGGATTGTCCCATAGTTAATGGCCGATGACAAAGACGAAAAATTATTCTAGTATGAAGACGATAGGTTAGGCAAACTCATCTTCCTGCAGTTCCTGCCTAATAGAAGAGAGCAATAAGGTAGCCTAATAGAATAGAGCTTGGACGGGTATGACTGCTGGTCGCCTGCTTGGAACTGGATTTGAAGAGCAGAACAACGTGGCGTTCCTTTGTATGTGTCTACCAGGAGACTGTTCAGAAGAAGAGAAGGAGGAGGTGTATAGGTAGGTATAGGTATTTTACTGCTGAATGCTGAGTTGGAGGAATTGTCTTTACACAATTAGAGATAGAGACAAATTTCTCGTAGTTTTATATCTGATGCTACTTAACTACCACAATAAATCCGCTATCATAACCCAAACATTTTTGTTTCACAAAACCTTAAACCAGATCTGAAACCTTTGCTATAGTCATCTCGGCAGCAGCCCTACACCTCATCCCTCGCATCCCGACACAATGAGCCGCCCCTCCCCGCGCGCCCCGCCCTGCGCGCGCGCCTCTATAAATAATTCAACGGCCGATTAATTCGTGATGTGCTGCGATTCTACTGTCAATTAATGTACGCGATGCCGCGATACACGGTCTTGTAGTACAACGGCTTGACATGCCGGGAGACAGGCCAATTTAGAGACGGCTACTAGTAATAGTAAACGTAGATTTTCTTGTGCATTTATCTTTAGAGACATGGTGTTCTGCTGCGCTAGATGTACAGTCAACGAGAATATTAGTGGCAAGAGAGCTCTATCTTATTTATCTCTCAATTCGAAGCAGTTGATGTGTTATTTATTTCAAAAATATTTTGCTCTACATCAGCTAGGATTTATGCTCAAACCTTAGCTTTAACTAACATAAAATAATAGCATTACATATTTCTATTATTTCTGTCATTTTCTTCTTTGTCAAGTCAAGGCCTCAATACTCTGAGACGTAACAAAAAAACGGACGGACGTGAACATGACGGAAAGTGGTAGCAATTCGTATTTGCAAAAATCACGACTTAACTAATATATAAGTCTATAACTGTAATTTTCTATCACAAAAAGGGACGTCAATAATTTTAGTCAAGATTTAGTTAAGTCGTTGCCCTCAACGAATCGATAGCTCTGTTTGCTGTATTGTTAAAATATACAACGTGTAACAGAAAGGGTATATGCATCGGGAAATGTGTGAATCTACCCATGAAACTGAACAACTTTCCCTAAGGAACATAGGTCGAACACGAAAAAAAAAATTTGACTGCCCATACTAAATACGCTATCAGCTGATGCATTTTGTATGAAAGGTCACTATTTTGTTCCTTAGGGAAAGTTGTTCAGTTTCATGGGTAGATTCACACATTTCTCGATGCATATACCCTTTCTGTTACACGTTGTATATTATTTGCAATTAAATCTTTATATATTTGCTAAATCACCAAGCCAACGCAATAGTTAAAGTTCAAAAGAACTTATTTTATAGGCGTATAAAATTTAAGTTTTTATGAAGCTTAACTTTATAGTGGCTAAGTATAATTAATTTTAATAAGAAAGCACATCGATCATAATAAAGTTGGAATTTACAACGACAGATGGGGTCACCTGCGATGACCTCTTATAAGAACATAACTTTAATTAAAAACATCGCTACCTTTTTTACATGACTTGGCTATTCTTTCATTCAAGATGATATAAGAACTATAAATTAGGTATTGATTTTTTAAATACGTTGATTATAATATGAATGATATCGGGGGCAGTCTAAACAAGTTTAAGGCAATTAATTGTGAAATTCTGTAGAACAAACAAAAACGTTACTTAGCTGAACTTGAACTGCGGTTGATAAAGAAAATGGTTACTTATTTCACACAACCAAAAATTCGACTTGAGAAAGATTTGAACCTGCGACTATGGAATACCCTCCCAACTGTGCTACCTCAGTCCCAACTCCCAATCAAGCCGGCGAAATGTTTGATCTCCCATTTATTACCTATCCATCAGTCGTCGTATTCATAAAGTTTAAACGTCACTGTGGAAGTTAGATAGCTATCCTGTCCGAATATATTGATTCCATATTTTGAGAAGTGAAATTGTCAAACGCGAAAAATATTCAAAAATATCACACAGCCTCCGAAACCCTGTTCTTTAGTCTATATATTTTTATTGGGCTCAGGCGCACCGGTGCTAGGTCCCGAGGCGAAACTGCCAGTCTCACTCGTCCGGTTCAGTCCGGAAACGAGACGGGTTTTTTGAACGACCCACTACAACCAGACACACTTATAAACGCTCTCAATGTTGCAGCCAACCCAGACGACAGGATATTGTATAAATAAAAGTTATTGGAAGGCCAAAGGAAGACGGATGTCAAAGATCTTTTGCGAGACATTTCATCCTAGAAATATGCTATATCAATTTTGCTACATTTTCTTGTGTTTTTTTATCTGGCAACTATCTACTATACTTGAAATTAATATGCTTACGTACTACGTACAACAGTTTGAATTTGTGAATGTTGGTTGGTACCTAATTTTCTTTTATTACTATTTCATACATCAACTTTCAATTGTGACTAAATGACAAAAATGCTTAGGATGGTACTCAGTAGGCAGTAAGTAGGTATCAAATCAGAATCGGTTAAAAGTTTTTATTTAAACCTAACTCCACAAGTCAAAACATCACCTCAACTAACAAGAAACCACCAGTCACTATCTTTTTATTGATTTCTCGAGTAAGTACTTTTCTTTTTACACAATTACGGAATATAACCATCAGCTGACCCCTGGAGCTCTTCGGAGAACCATAGTGCCACAATCATGGCTGACTGCAAGTCATGCTGGACAATAGGGCCCTATCCTATAAATAGATTGTAATAAGAAGCATATATCTACTTATAACACTATGTAAAGCGCAGCTTAGGGAGAGCACGCAAAAGGAAAAAGACTTCAAGATTTTATAATAGAGTTTAAGCAAGAATAGAGAAGATAACAGGTTGAAAAGGCGCATTAATCTTTTTGATAAAATGATGATCAAATATTTTGTATCCAAAAATTACTAAACATATCAATATTCGGAATTTGAAATGAAAATAAGGAGTTCAAAGTTTTCACTCCGGTGACACACGGTCGTCGGTTCAAGGAGGTTGCTAGTTTCGTCAGGTGGATTATAACACTCGGTGGGCTCAGTTGGTCAGTGCGCCAACACTATACGTCAAAGGTCGTGGGATCAAATCTCACCTGAGTGAAACTTTTTACCTCTTTATTTTCATGTTTGCAATAAATCATAATTTGTTTATTTATTATTGTATACTGAGCGCAATACCAGGGCTCGTATTTATGAAGCGATCTCAAGATTGAGAGCAATATTAAGTATGAATTTGACAGGTCGTTTTGTACTGAAATGACATTTCTGATACGAACTCAAACTAACTGTCACTCTTGAGTGCTGTTTATAAATACGGGCCCAGATGTACTCACAGGAAACGCTGATCCCAGTATTTATTCCCTACTAGTCGACTTTTATGACACCCTCGGGATGAAATGTGTTATTGTTATTCTGATCTGATCCCACACTACACTCGAAAAACAAATAAACACGCAAAAACATGAACCTCAAAGTCGTTAGGAGAAATAAGCTCCAAGAAAGATCATCTTTTCGTGCAACATTTCATACCACCAAATGGTAATGTTTGCCTTTGCACACCCATTCTAAGAGTAAGCACCTACATAACTCTAGACTAGCATAGAGCCCCTAGACAAGAAGACAATCTTCGTGTAATCCCGACTCTGTTCGTGACCAACTCGTGCGCATGTGTGGGTGGCGTGTGCATGTGTGTGTGTGGTGGACGTTTCCATTGGCCAGAATGTTGGCCAGTTGATTTTTATTTTAAATCGTACTCTACTTTAAGTATTTATTAAATTGTATTCGTTAATTTTATAGTGACAAAATGAAAGTAGTACTTAAAAAGCGCTACGAAGCTACGTCGTCGTAGCAAAAGTCAATGCGCTACGAATTCAATCTGTATAGTGGAGATAACAGAATACTTCGAAAGCGGAGCGATAACGATAAATAATTAAGTACCTATTATTGGCACAGTTTTTATTACCGGAATATAATATGACATCGAAAAATAAATACCAATAGCCTAGGTATAAAAGTCGAAACTACAAATAAACCTCAACTCTACCTACCACCAAGGGCAATATAAGATTATAAACTTATTTGTGCTAAACCCTTCAGCGTGTGGTCAAAGAAGGCAAACAAGTGAGAGAAATCGATACCAAGAGCTAGTTGACTTCCTTTCAACGGATTCTACAATAGAGTATCGAGAATATAGCCACGAGGTGAGCCACAAAGCAAGAGCTCTTGAACTTAAAAAATATATAAAATACCTGCAGTTTTCTTGGTTTTAACTTGAAAAGAAAATATTTTTCCTATCTAGACTAATATGGTAAAAAATATTGCGAGAAATATTGGTTTTCACCTGCCATTTTGTTATATTTTTCTGATTTTAAGAAAGACATTATTTTATGAAATTGTAAAGTTGTCGATTTATTATGAATATTTAAAGGCATGGCAAAATAACATTTATTCAGATAGGTCAAATTTTATTCATTCCAAAAACTTATCAAAAAATACAAATTTTAATCCGCAACACGCTTCGTCAATAGAAGAAACAAATAATTGGGTACTTACTTAAAAAAAAAAAACTGAATAAGTTATTATACGACTTTCCAAAAACGTTCCGAAAAAGTATTTTTGTAAGTTATAGTCTCTTCAGAACGATGATGCGTGATATTAATTTTACTCATGTAAACCATTATGTAAGAGAAAATTGTATTTTTACTATCCATGAACACAATAAAGCATTTCTTTGAGAATGTCCATCAATAAATGTTAGAGAATTCGCTTTTGATCTCAAATTGAGATGAGAAAGAAGAAACCTTTTCATGTAAAAGTACCTATACCTCAAGAATGGGGATATAAAATATAATATACAGGGTGTTAATTTTATTGCGTGCCATAACTTAGAGGGTGTTTCAGTAACGTAGAAGGAGCGTATAAAAATATTTAAAGAAATCCAGCTCAAAGAAAAAACGGTGGGTAAAATGATGATTCCCAGAGCTGTGCATGTGCCTACCTCAATACCGCGGCCGCGCGACGCGCGAGTCGCATCGACCAATGATAGCGACTCGCGCGCGCTCGGTTATAGCACGAGGGTTAGGCGCAGCTCTGGGAATCATAATAAATACCGGCACGCAATTATGGCACGCAATTAAATTAACACCCTGTAGATAGAAATCACGACAAAACTGTTATGTCTACAAGGGAACCGCACATTGTTCTGCATGTTAGATAAACTAATAGGTACCTAGTACCTACTTCTCGTAGTGTAGTCTCGTCTCGTGTTCGGTGTGACAGTGGGCACAGTATCGCGAAACTTGTTTGGGCGTGCGTACAGCCGGGCTAAATGGTTCATCTGGAGTCAACGCTCTGTGGAGATTCGGACGCGTGGTGCGTTTTTTATAGGTATACCAGTGTAATACTATATGTAGAATATCGATGATTTTTGCCTTCATAGAGGGAGACAGATGAACAGATGGGTTACCTAATGACCCGTGGGGAGTGATAACCGCTGCCCATGGACACCTGAAAAATCCAGGGGTCACAAATGCGCGGCCAGTCTAGTGTAGGGTTATTTCTTGATATTATACAGCGGTGAAAAAAGAAAAAAAAATGTTCTATACTTGTTTTTTTTTTATAGAAGGAAATGTAGTAAGAGCTCTCTTCATCAACGTACAGCGGTGAAAAAAGAAAAAAAAATGTTCTATACTTGTTTTTTTTTTATAGAAGGAAATGTAGTAAGAGCTCTCTTCATCAACGTCTCTACCTCTGTCACAGAGGTGGTGGTGTCTAGTCTAGAGAGACAAGAATTAAGCGAAAATATAATTTCCAAAAAATCTATATTGGAATATTCATACCAACTATAATATTTCGTTGAATGAAATAGAGAAATGATATTACGAAGAAAGTTGAAAATAGATAGCAGAGTAATATTGTATTTACGTCTCAAATTTTTAAAGATATGAATAGAAAGGTTCTTTAATTTATTTTTTTCAATAAGCTCTCTTTATTTAAATTTGTATTAAGTATTGCTATGGTGTATGATGCTCAGTCGAACCTTTATATTTGATTTCACAAAATTATGCTGAATCAAATTATGTAAGGTCATATTATTAGGATAGGTATCCAATTACTATCATTTTTGCAAAATTAAACATATTCTTATTTTTTTATATAAAAAGGGGTTTTTTTTTTTTACCACCACTATTTTTTTTTTCGATACTGCCAGGCGTCACATTGAGAGTGCAGTAATTAATTAATTTTTCTCATTTGACCTATTTTCATTGGGGAAAGTTTTTCAGCTTAGAATCGCCTCCTTTTTGCTTTATAACTACAAGATCACATAAGCATCCTTCATCTCCTGCTCTATAATTTCCCTTATTTATGGTTAGTAGCGGAAATGTAATTTTCAATCTCGCGACCGTTAACCGATTCGGCGAATTCAAAAATGGAACCTGAATTTCGGACCAATCGCAATCACGCGGAATTGCGGACGCGAGTCGTGGATGCGTATGAGTCAGCTCAGTCAAATACATCGCTCTCAGCTAAAACATGTTAGGTAAAAAAAAAAAGATTTTCAAATCGATAATCTTCTAATCTCATAAACTTCATACAGTCAAAGATATGCTAGACAAGCTACAATACAGAAGGTACTTCAATGCTATTCATAACACTCAAAGTTAGATAATAAATATCCAATTTGAAACAAAATTAAATAGTTAAAGAAGAAATATCACTTTATTGTTTTCGAACCTTGCTAAAATTATTGAAAAGATATAAGCATGCTGGGAAACATCAGTAAAATTGGTCATAAAATGTGTCTGGTAATTTCCTAATCCACCTTTCTTCCATTGTTGCAAATGCCGTCGTCGATGAATCTATCAGTTTCATTTAAAACTTTAACATCAATTAAATAGCATGGCATCGTAAATATACTGTCGGACATTTCTGGGGAGTGGCTATGAAACATAACGGCTGTAACAGTTTTCAGCTAAGTGCCTACAGACAAGCAGCCGTATAGCTGCGACACTCGGATGACAATTGGGTACTTGACTGGGTAGCTTAAAAAATTCAAAACGTTTATACTTAAAACTAATGGCTAAAAATATTGTGGATTTCATTCATCATTAAAAAAAATGCACATTTAGATTTTAATAATCGATTTGCAAGTGCTTCGCTCTTGTGAGCTTAGCTGGTTTGGATCGGAACGGAATCCAACTCTTTAAGAGAAGCCGGTTAGGCACAATCTCCGCAATGTGACGTCATAATTTACTATTTTCATACAAAAAAGCGTTTTTGACATTTCATAAAAAGTTGCTGATTTGACTAGTTGGAAAGTAGCCAATTCGCGACAGTAACCGTCATGTCATGTTGCAAGCAAGTTGTTGCCGGTTGCCTCGCCGAACGAGACCCTCACCGAGTTTCAACTTGCAGTCGGTAGCGTGGCTGTCGCGCAATCAAATTTTAGACGATTCTCGGCGTCCACTGTCGCACGACTGTGACGGCAGAAGGAACCCGGTCGCAAACCATCGCAGCACTGTCGCTCGTCTATAAGAGCTAGTGGCTATATTGTAGTAAAATGTCGGCAACCAATCAATCACAAGCGATGGATATAAAGTAGTAGGTTTATCGCGCAGTTTCGGCCGCAACTGGTTTTCGACCGGTCCAGTTTTTGCAACATTATTCTTCCTGAGCCTGTTCTCACACTGGAGTGTACCTATAAGTAGGTGCTTATGTATATTTAGGTTTATGGGGAGTACTTAAATATAAATGGAGGTAATCATTTCAAGCATTAAAAAAGACATGAAGGTATAGGCAGATGGTATATCTCTCAAATGTTCGGAAAAGGATAACCTGCAGTCAATGATCATATAAATGGTATTATTTCACAGAACCGAATTTATTTCATTATTTTAAAAACTATTTTTTGCCCAACAATAAAAGTTTTAAAAAGCACGGCAAAGCTTTCAAGTAATCAATTCCACCAAGTCAATCAAATCTATCTAGATAATAAGAGTTCTGAGTAGACTTTGCTAATAAAACGAGCTGCATTCCATCTGTCATCCATGAATAGACTATAGAGTCTAGCATTGAGTCTATAGAAATTTTCCTATCGATTATAAACTGCCAGGGCCGGGCAGTACAGTGAATAGAAGTCCATAGCAGGCGTCTCACAGTGTAGCGAAGCAAGAGGTCTAACATTGTGACTGTAGGAACTTTCCTATATCTATCGATTATAAACTGTATTTACTTGACCGCCTGAGCAGTACGGTTTATAGTACGCACAGACATAAAAATACCTAGACCACGCAACATGTATAAACATGCGTAGGTATTTTGTTTTTCAAATCAAATGTGAGCGAAAATATCTCCACAGTTTATCGTCCAACTGTATTTTTTGTAGATTTTATACAACTTAACAAGCGCAATTAATTTTTTTTTCACCGATCAGTAGGTACGTTATCAGTAGGTACCTACCGCAGCAACAAACGAAAGCAGACCAACAGACTGGCTTTCATCATCATCAGCTAGTGTAATGCGAAAGTACTCCTGATAATAGACCTCTCCCAAGGAGCGCTACATAGCCCAGTTTTCGGCTTTTCCTTTTCCCACGCTTCGTTTTCAAACGTGGCCTCTATTCGGTCTGGCTTTCGCATTAGCCAGATTCAAAACTCTTTTTTGTATACGCATGGTTGTTCTTGCGGAATCTACTACAATCTAGCTAGCCGATCTAGGTCTGTGCTAGTTCGTCTATAGCAGGCGTCCAGCAGTGTAGCAATCTGGCCGGCATTATCTACCCGCAGAATGGGGATTTAACGATGCTCGTGACGGATGAGTGAAGCAGGGATGATACAAATATACTGTGTTGAAAATAAAGCGAAAAAAATAAATATAAATAAATAAATATAATAATATTATTATTCATTACACGAGCGTGGGAATCAAAATCATGACTTCCGGATTGAGAGCCAAAGACTCAAACCACTAAACTGGGAAGAGGCAGTTAGTTAGAAAATATTAGCTGATATCAAAAACATCAAATTCAAACAAACGGTGTAGAAAATCGTAGGATATAATGGAGAAATGCTAGACTGGAAGCGATAAAAATCATACAATTTGCGCTTCCTTTCTTCCTGTACTATTTTTAAAGGTTTTCAGTGTATTGCAATTTAGGCAGTTGTCTTTAATTTTTTTCAAATTTTAGCTCAAAATTCAGTCATGGCGATAACATATCATATGGCGCTTTGCGTTGCTGTGATTTTATATGTGAGGCAGCCCTAGCTCTCTAAAAGAGTTAGCTTAGCCTGGTCGCAGGCAAACGATCCGAGTAATGGCTATTGGCTATTTTCTGCAATAGCACAAACAAACTACAGTTGTTTACGATTTGAATTCTACATTTTTAAAAATTATTGGAAATCCACATGAAACAATAAAATCTCTGTTCCAGTTTTTGCCGCCAACCAAGTGTGCTCCAGGTAAAAAAGAACTTAGGTATTCAGCGAAATATTTAGGTGGCCAAGGAGTAATTTTATTAGACTTTGATTATATCCCATTATTATGATCAGCGCACGTTTTACAGTCCCAATAGTCCCTAACGAAAGTGTCTCTACTAGAACGCCTAGATGGTTGTGTTACTTATTTACCATGTCTATCGTAAAATTCTTGTTTGGTACTGTTTGGTACTTATCAAAAGTCTTCATGCTCAAAAAATGTATTCTACAATCTGGAAGTGCAAATAAAGCAAAATCTCTCATTCACTTGTGGCCAAGAGGTGATTGTCTTCGCATAAGCAAATCCATCCAGAAATACCTACATATTTTTCTTAACCTACATGTCATTAGAATGGTTTCTCAATAGAAATCCTCATTCCTCAGATCACACGGTTGATCCGCGCTTTGATCTCACAAACGTCTTCTGCCAATTTCCTCACAGATTGATGGAATTGTCGGTCAGCTCAGCTGAATACGCCTTTGAACTAAAGAACTTATTTATTTATTTAGTATGTTTTGAAGAAAAAATGAAATATACGATCAATAAAATAGCTCATATCAGCTATGCTTCTTTCGTACCGCACTGAGAGTGCCAGTTTATAGACAAGACACTCTGTCTGCCCCTTAAGGGATAGAGGCGTGTTGTCTGTAACAAAGCTTACATATACATTTGCGCTTCTAGCTTGAAAATCCGATGTACAGACACAGAATAGGTTTTCAAAACGTATTGTGATTACTTTGGGAATACAATGGGTACTCTACCCAAACACTTGAGACCTAAAAGAGCTCTTGAACATTCTTTTGCTAGAAACTCTACGTAAGTTCTTTAGAAAATCAGATTCTGTATTGGATATAGAGGCTATAGGCAAACTATAGGTATAGTATTCAGATTACTTATTATTTTAAGAAAAAGGACAAAACGCTACCGAATACCGATCGATACCCTGATTCCGAAACTTTTTACATCGTACTTTTTCCAATGACATTTTTTTTCATTCATCCATTATAGGATAGGCAAGGGAACAGAGCCATACAGCCTCGTCTGATTTTTCACATCATCTTGAATTTGTTAATTTTTTTCATTTCATTTGACAACACATACCTGAGAGACTGGCTCAAAAGGACTCAGTTTCCAGAGCCGTAAAACCTTATATTAAAAAAAAAAAAAAATAAAATAAAAACACATACAAAATAAACATAAACATTGAAAACTTGACGATTGTTCACAATATTTTTATTCAATATTTTATAGATCTTTTACTAAAATATTGAATAAAAATATATGATTCAAAACTTTGTACCTATTAAACATAACAAAAAGTAATCAAGGTAAGTGATATTTTCCTCAATCTTGGAATTATCGGAAAGGATCGAATGAAAGCCAAATCCTCATCGTTATTTGACTCATGGTCTAAATTTTCCACAACCACGAGGTGAAAATAAAAACATTCGACAAAATTTTGGGGTTGAATGAATGCAAACAACTTTCGTACAGAAAAAATATACAAATACAAAAAATACAAATAAATACAAATCATTTATTTCATAATCGCATATTACAGTACAATGCATTACACTTAAAATAAAAGCAGAGTATGAAGCGGGCATAAGCACAGCTTCCAGCTGGTTTTAAGCCTACCCCTAGTCATTCATTTATGATTGATTTAATTAAACTTTGGATACAGTAACTGCTGGCTGTTATACAGAAGCCTATAAAATGACCTGTACTTGCAAACTGGTGTGTGTTCCTCAAGTCACTATCGATGCAGCTGGCACCTTCAAGTATATCCTGGTGCAGACTTATGAGGACTCGAAGCCCAGGTCCGTCATCGTCAGGGGCTCCGGGAAGCATGAGTGGCATAACGATATCTTTGACGAGGTTTGTGCGTTTGTATATTGTTCTTCTTCTCATTGTTAGTAACCAAGACAAATGAAGAAAAAATCTAATCTAAACTACTTATATATATTTACTGCTGATATAGGCTTTGATAAACAAATAGGCCAGAGGTAACTGAGATACAGTAGATGAAGGAGCAAACCATAAAGAAACCGTGGTAGTCGTAATTCAGGTGGCCCTCGTAGAACCTGTGGAATTATTTATCCATTGTCTGCGATGAAGTGCTAGGCTAAAAGATAGATCCCACCCTTAAAAAAGAAAAATTCAAAGAAACATCCGAATACATGTAACATTACAGGTCAAAGAAGAACTCAAGCCTTTGGATTGCAAACCTTTAGGTGGAGGAAAGATTTCCTGCAATCCTGAAGCAAAGACGATCAACATCTATGGCACCTCAACAGGTTACGGCCAGGCTGATCATGAATTAGCAGCTAAGATGATCAGAGAAGCTTGTCCTGAGTATACTGTCGTTGTTGGTGAGGAACCGAAGGAGAAAAAGGAAGAGATAGTGGTAGAGATTAAAGCAGTAGAAGTAGAAGTCACAAAATAAAATACTTTTACCAGTTCATGTTAGCAAAATAATTTTCTGTTTTCTATAGCTTTGTGTTTTTAATTTATTATATCAGATCATTATCAGTTCAGTTGATTTATATGACTATTCAGTTCAGTTCAAAAAACTCCTTAGTTACCGCACTGAAAATTTATTCAACCCTTTTCTGGACTCTTTTCTACTCGAACTTTTTCTACCTAATGTTTATTTGACACTTTTAACTTTTAAGTAAAAAAAAACGTTGAAAAGTTGGTTGAAAAACTTTGCAAAACGCCAACCTACACAAAATTAGTAAATTTTACCGAATGTTCAACTTTATTCGCAGTTTTTCTCTAAGTAGCAAACTGGCTAAGCAAATAAAATTCCCTAAAGGTGAGTAACAATCCTTGGATTTCCACTTGCACTGGACAGTAATTGGCAGCTATCTATTTTGAGCTATTTTGAGCCACGTTCTCAAAGAAATTTAATCAATGATCCTTTAGCTCTTATTCCATACTTTCCTGAATAATTTATTTTGCAGCAGCCCCTATAGAAAGCTAATAAAATATCTAAAACAAACAAAACTCATAAAATGGCTTCTTGTCCTTGTAAATTTGTTTGTGCTCCCCAAGTGGACATCGACAAGTATGGCAAGTTCAAGTACATCCTGGTGCAAACCTACGATGAGAACAACCAGCCCTGGTCCATCATTGTGAGGGGCTACAGCAGGCACGAATGGCATAACAATATTTTTGACGAGGTTTGTAACAATAAATTTGTTAAAAGCTCTATATGAATCTGTGGTTTTTGTTCACAGCAAGCAACAGAGATACCATAAGATAGGTAGGTACTTTTAGGACCTTGAGATGCAATGCTATTCTATCGATACGTTGAGGGCACGACTTAATCTTGACTAAAATTATTAAATAAGAAACAAAACAGTAAAAATTTGCGGGGAACAAGACTTCAATAAACCATTTAATTTCTAGGTAGTAGAAAAAATGAAGCCCTTGAAATGCGAGCCATTGGGCGGTGGGAAGATTTCTCACAAACCTGAAGAGAAGAGGATATACATCTATGGAACCTCGACAGGCTACGGTACGGCTGACCACGAGTTAGCAGCCAAGATGGTCAGGGAAGCTTATCCTGAGTATACTGTCGTTGTAGGTGAAGATGAAAAACCTAAAGAGGGGAGAGATGATCAGCTGAATTGGTAGCTGGTTTTCTTACGCTCTACATACCGGGTGTGAGGGACAGCGTCCCGCTAACTGATAGGGGTTGCTCAGTCAACGAAACTGAACTACTTTCACCAGGTTTTTTTTTTTTTCAGAAGATGTAAAAAAATGACTTTCCCTTACAAAATGACCACCTCGATCAGACAATTTGTATGGAAACCAAATTTTTTTTTAATTTCCTAAAAGAATTTCCTGGTGTTAGTTGTTCAGTTTCGTTGACTGAGCAACCCCTATCAGTTTGCGTACACACTGTTTACACCCCGTATGCAGGAATCAAAATATGTAGGTATTTCACATATTCAATAGTACGTGGAGTCTGTTTTAATAAAACGTTCACTGAGTAGTAAGTCTTACTAACTTCTTTTTGTTCTTCTTATCAAATGTGATTTCGAGTTGATAAATGACCGGATGAACCCTGATGTCAGAGTTTTTAAACCACCTAAAAGGCCAGCTAATGGCCTCTGACATGGTATTTGAATTATTCTACCCTGAATACATAGCTTAGCTACAGAACACTATAGAAACTACATAAGTCACAAGTGTGTTCTAGAAACTCAAAAGTAAATGTTTAAAAGACCTAGGTCTAGAATCTTCCCTGAGGCCTAGTACTAAAGAATAAGTACCAATTTGCGTACGGCCGTCTAGTTGGGATGTCTGTACATTTAGCAGATTTACTGTAGCGATTTAGGTACAAGCCGTACAAGGCAAGTACGTACGTTTGTCAGGAGTTATTTATTGAAGACTGTAACGTCTTTTTGTGAATTGTGTACGGGTTTGTAGTCAGGAATATCAAATAGGCAGGTAACAACCTAGATCTGCTGTAGTGAGTGCTAAATAAATATTAACGCTACAATATGACGGATTGAAATTATTTCATACTTGTTCAACAGCTATTAGGTTGATAAAAAATAAGATTTTATCTACTTTTTATTATTATGTATTTTTTTCCCAGTAGCTATTGAACAAGTATATTGTCCTCTATACATTTTTTTTTCGTACAATCAGTGCAATAATAATAACTGCACTGCTATAAAGCTTCATCCCGTAAATAATCTCAGATTCCTAGATTCACCCCTGTATCATGGTGCCCCATCTTATGAAGCTGCGTTTACATGTCGCGCGATAAGTGCTAATGCGACTGTAAATATGTATAATTTATATCTGCGCCGGAGCATAGATACTGCCATATCAGAGTAAGTGCAAATGAGACCTATTTATATTTCAGTTAGACATTAAAGATTATCTGTTAAATTACCACTAGCTTATAGAAACGCGTTTTCACCCGCGTCCTAGTAAAGTTTTCATAAGTAGACTTAGATACCTACTTCTAGATTCTGGATTTTGGAGTCTAGAAGTATTGAAGTTTATATTTTAGATGGAGACAAAAATACAAAGCGTTCCTCTGTTTATGTCCTCTTTACCAAGTCTGTATGTCCCCGTGCAAATCGAATACAAAAACTCTGGACCACTGAGTCAGTAGTAAAAATAGAAAGCAAATTGATTTAACTTAAACAAACAAAACTCAGATTACGAAAAATCTTGATTATGCCATTAACATGAAGCCTGATTAACACCCTTAAAATCCGCTTTCGGAAAACCCTAAGTACAACCCTTTCAACGCAAACTTTCCCAAATCTGCCCCTGAATATTAAAAACATTCCAAGGACCATTTTTCCAATGGGCTGATTGAATCCCAGTCACTACAGCGACAATAGTTCCTGAAATTCATTTTTGCATTTATCAGACGTGAAAAATTTTGCTCTGCTTTCCTCGTAAGATATAGATGAGTAACATTATGTAGATTTTTATTAAATATGCTAATAATTAAAAATAAACACTAACATAAAAAAACACTAGAAAAAAATAGTAGAAATATTAAAACAAGCATTGCAAAAATAATAAACTTTTTACACAGCCAAAAAGTTACAAGTTTTACGATATACTTAGGCTCGTATTTATAAAGCGAAGTATGGATTTGACAGGTCGTTTTTTACTAAAATGACATTTCTGATACAAACTTAAACTCGCTGTCACACTTGAGAGCTGATTATAAATACGACCCTTACTCAGCTACATTAATTGTTACAACTGTTCTTCCTTTTATTAACATTTTGTAGGTACTTTGTTCCTCTAACTTTGTTGTTCGAAACTTTGTAAGTAATTACCGAAGTATTTTTATGAAGCTGCTAATTGCTCTCGAATATTTATTGCGATGTTTTTGTGCCTAATAAATACCTGATAAATAACGTCACTACTACACAACACACTATTTTATGAATAAGTACTACACTTTGACGAAGCATGTTGCCGATTGTAAGTATATCTGTATGATATTTCTTAATTTCTTTTTAATTGAATAATTTAGCACTACATGAGTAGATACTTTGATAATACCCATTTGATAATAAAAGGACTTTCTTTAGCTGATTATGTTATGTTTTTATAAAATAATCGCAGAAAATGTATTCAATCAGGATTACCATAAAACAACCTTCATTAATTTTACTAAAGAGATGCAAAATAAACAAGAATCTTAATTAAAAACAACAAAATTACACAACGTGCTATATGTGTACAGGACTGATATAACACTTATTTTCTTTAAATTATCCTTTTTCGTGGTTTCGCCTTTAAAAAAAGAACTTCGGCGCGGGCGTCGAAAATACCAGCTTATATTTGCAGCTGGGAAACACTGCAACTGTCAAATATTCACTGTATTTCAAAGAGGTTAAGGTGGTATTCTTGTTGTAGCGTAGTATGTATAAGTTGGTGGTTAATGGTACATGTAGACGGGGGGGAGGAAGGGGCTGAGTGGAATGTGGTCTGAGATACCCCATGGCTATACGCGTATCGATACTTGTACTCGAAGTTATATAGCGAGTGGCTGGGCTAACTCTAGACGTGGGACAATAAGCAAATGTAGAAGATTTTATCGTTTATGTTGAGTTTCCGTTTAATGTAGTATCAACTCATTTATTCAGAAAATGATGAAAGTCGACTTATTCGGAAAATGATATTATTATTATCAATCAAGAAAATATATATCCGAATTTTACGTAAGGCCCGCCAATCCATGCCTGGACTGTTTTGTAATTGGTAAAGTAAGTAGCTTGGTAATGGGATTCCGAGACATAGAATTTTTAGAGACCTATGCTATGATTTTATAAAACATTTATTTTATTTCGTACCTAAGTTCATAGTTCCCGCGGTCGCTCTCATAAAGTGTATAGAGAAAGAAAGCTCGGAACTCGAAGCGACCACTGGGCGATTTTTGGCGGCCATCACCGGGTCAATGACCTCACGAACAATCAGAGGCCGCAGACCGCCCGTCTTTACTCGATTGGTGGAAACATTTTTTTTTAATATAATAAGCTTTTGCAAACTTTTTTCATTTTCATTGTTTCTGTTTCAAACTGTGGTTTCAAAGGAAGAAAGCACATAGTCTTGTTTGATTTGTAAATAAGAACTCTAACCAATTCTTCGTTTTATACCTACCATTAGATGTAAAGATCACATACAGATGCGTTCGTACGGAAAAAGTGGCAGAATTTTTACTATGGTATCCTCAATCCTAATAATAAAAAAGTGCAATATTTAAATCCAGGGAGGAACTCAATCTCCCGTGGCTCGTATGACGGGTCACGTTTCAGCCAGACTCACAGACTCATGAATAGCTTTAATGTCCTGTCTCTTGTTGTCGTGACTGCCCGCCTGCCCGCATGGCGAATATGCCTTCAGCTGGTGCCAGATTCAGAAAGACACAAAATAAACATCTACCGGGTGAAAAGGAAAACTTCCCGCAAATTGATAGGGGTCGCTAATTAAACGAAACAGAACAACTTTCACCAGAAAATTCTTTCAGGAAATGATTATTTTTGTTTCCCATACAAATGCCTGATCGAGGTGATCATTTTGTATGAGAAAGACTTTTTCGACACCCGCGAAAATAGTTGAAGTGAGGTTGCCCGCATTGCACTTGCAAAAATACTACCACACGTCCACACACACACACACACACACACAATATTTTACATATCGCCCCCTGAAAAGATATTACTAAAACCATCCCTGGAAATCTGTCGTGTGTAAAGTTCAACTGTCTAGGATTTTAAGACCTGCAACAGAAAAACTTAGACTAAAGTTATTTTATGTTTTATATTATTTTTATGTCCTGAGCAGCTGGCGGACATTAAGGCCCGTATTTATAATCAGCTCTCAAGAGTTACAGCGAGTTTAAGTTCGTATCAGAAACGTCATTCCAGTACAAAATCACGTGTCAAATCCGCACTCAATATTGCTCTCAATCTTGAGATAGCTTTATAAATACGAGCCTAAATATATAAGGTGTAAGTGTAGGTAGCTAGCACTGGTACACAATAGTAGTTCTCGAGTCATCTTACAAGAAAACTTCTAAAGTGAATAATGGCTGGTGGTTCTTGGAAGAAACCCAAAAGAAAAGGAAGTTATTATTATTATTAAGAGGAATCTGTTGAAATGCCAGTGCCTTTTAAGCTACTAACGAAACACATCTGAATTAAATTGTGAATAGAGTCAAGAGAAAACGCATCGCAAATAAAAAAGTATGGATTTGGACCATTTTATTTGTACCCATGATACTACTTATTCTACAACAAAAATAATAGACACTTAAGGTGCAAAATTCTGCCACCAATTTCCTTACGAACAACTGTTAAAACTCTTCAAATTACTTGGACAAGCACAAGATACGAGTCCAAATACCAATAATTTTATATCAGTTTTTTTTTTTTTTCAACAAAAGTGACTAAACAATACTCCTTAATTTATAAAAAAATGGGTTTTTCATATTCGAACTCGTGAGCGGTTTAGTACCTTAACGGTTTTAATACCTTTACCTATAGAACTTGATAAACTATAGGTAGGTATCAATAGCACAAATTATCATCAGCCTTTTAGCTGTCTGAGCTGCAGTTAGGGACGAAAGTGACCTATGAAAAGAACTAAAACAGTTCCTTGGCCTAAACGCCCACACCAGCGCATGATTTCTCAGATTTATGATTTTAATAGTCATGTAAATTTCGATACAAAGGATTTTAATACGTATAGCAAGCGTCTTCCATACCACTCATAATAATTGTGAAGATCAGTGAATCACATAAAGTTGTATTTATTTAAGACTTAAGCTTCAGAACATTCAAACATACAAAGGTATAAAATACCAGCGCTCGGGCACAGTACAAATAAAGAAGAGTAAAAATATAACCCTATGCATAAGTTCGGCTCAACCATCCGATATAATCGGTGGTACCTAAGGTTCCCCGAGGAGCCGCCTGGATTATGACTGAATCTCTCACAATCATGTCCAGCAAGAGATAGCTTATGCTGTACCTATTCCTTCGATGTGTGGTAAACTCACAGAGAAGATAATCTTTAACCTATATAGTATAGACAGATGGTAGTTAAATACCTACACTGATTTGAGAAGTCGAACTAGCTTTTACTCTTCTGAGGTTAAATACGTCAATTCAGTTTGTTTCCGAGTTGAACACGCACCGACATATAAGACTGGTTGCATTTGTGTATTTAAAATGTCGAATTTAGATACTTGTATGAAGATGTTCTACTGTTCTTCACTTCTACTGTGGCAAGGGGATGACTTCGCGACATATTAACAAGTATTTGCTGAGCTAAAGGCGTAAAGTTGTTTTACACCCAATGAATTTGAAGAGTTTCGAAGTTGCTATAAGGGTACGCGTTGCAGATTTTATTCTATTTATTTAATTTATTTTGGCATACAAAACAGGTTAGAATTCTTACAAATTAAAGGTACAAAAAATTACAGTTTTGAGACAAATCCCAACCCAACCCATAAACATGTGCATCTACCTAAATAGTGCAAAGTGACATGTTGATAAGGTGAAAAATTACATTGTTAAAAAAGTGCAATGGAACAAAGTGCAATAAGTTATAAACTTATAACTAAGAACTTAATGTGAATCATGAAATGATGTTTAAAAGAAAAAACGGAAAAACAATTAAAAGTGAAAAGAAAATGGAAAATATGTTAGCATGAAAATTATTCAAAAATAATATTTTCTGTCCACAGTTTCTACCATTAAATACGCGCCAGTTTTTTTTAATGATGAAATAAGCAATTTATTGAAAGAATTGGCAGCCATTGCGAGTGCGATTCGCCACACGCGTTAGTTACATCTGGTACCTAAACTTGTGAATTAAATGTCGACGACCTCACAGACTACAAAGACACTTTTCGTATTATTTATATTGGTTTGTCTACGAATTTACAATATTGGTTCCAGCTTTTGAGTTTAAAATCCTTTTGTAAAGAGTTTTTCAATAGCAGCGGGTAACTTTTCAAACTGTTTATTAGGTAGATAGGTACTGCTAGCAATTCTTAGTTGCAAAAAACATGACTATAAGTCTATACCAGTCATTTTCTATCATGACAAACCAGAAAGGGAAGGCAATAATTTAAGTCAAGATTATAAGTCGTGCCTCAACGAATCGATAGCAATATAAAAGATGATGACTGGTAGGTATAATTACACACATCTACCGTAGATCTACGTCATGTAGAGGTAGCAACTCGGGCGCAAGCGCAGCTCCATCCATACTCCATAGAAAAGACATCAACGCGTGCTCTGCCGCTTAGTTATTTTTACTATTTTTTTTTTATCTGACTGACTGAACTGAAGAAAGAGATAACCATTTTAATCATAGGTATCATCAATTATTTTATCTAACACCACATCAATAAAACTATTTTAAACGGATTTAAGTTGTGTTTATTTAATTTTGATTTTTCCTAAAACACCACATCAATAAAAAAAATATCAATAACATTATATGAGTGTATTGTTATATGAGTTCATTTTACTAGCCATAAGAAACCAGCCTTATGTGGTATTCGGCCATCTAAAATTTCAATCAAAATATAATTTAGTTCTTGTAATGACTGTATTTAAATTTTAACCAACACTACTAACTAAACTAGAAATAAGTGCCCAAGAACGCCTCCCTGCGTGCGACACCAAAATTGTGTTTTCAGAGCACTTATACTTGTTTGTATGTCCCATTTGAGGTCATTGGGGCTCGTAACCATAAGTTTAGAGCAGCTTGGATCTGCCCAGTCACGCTGGCTCCAACTGAGTATTTTATTTTGACTACGGCATTCGGGTCGATTAGGTTAGCACACGCGTGCGACTTAGCTAAAATTAATGTCATGAGAAAACAGAAGATGGCGGATGGTGAACAACTTGTTTATTTCCCAAAAAATAAAAAAAGGCTATTTATAGATAGAGGGTTCAACCCCCTTAATTGTGGTGTGGTCAGTGTGGTGTGAAAAAGTGTATCGACATTATTTTCTCCGTCGTTTTTTTGTTTTCTCGTGAGTACTCCATTCGTTTTTAAATAATAATTTCTACCGTACAAAGTTGATGTTTTATTATGGCAAAAATTATTTCTTAAAAAATAATACGGTTAATTAAGTCGTATTTTTACCGAAATGACACACACAAATACATTCGTTTATTATATAAATAAACATGCTCGTTTTTCTTTGTTAATCAAAACATGTTCATTCTTCGCTGGAAGTAAATGTGAATTACAATTTTACTTGCACAAAGATGCCCTCGAGGCCCTTTATGCATTCACTTGAAGTTAAATGAAGATGTCTAGTCATTTTATTCCTTTTCTGAACACAATACATGCTTAGAACCTGCCAGGCTGTCTCTATGCGAAGCGGACGTATAGTACAGAATAGCTAGTCTACATATACATATAGTAATCTGTGGTACAGAATATAAAATGTTCACAACTCAAGCGGATTGTTTTAAAATTAAACATTGAAATTTTTGTCTAATACAGTCCAATGCTAGTCCAGCTTGTCAAACTCGTGTCGTGACCTTGGATCTGCTCTTGGTAAAAAAAGTGAATAGTAAATTGTATACTCCGTATTTTTAACGTTGCGTTATCGATACCAACTTGTTTTGTGCGGCCTATAAACTTCTTTTTTTTACAACTTTAAAGAAAGTGAACCGCAAAACATATGTTTGTCACAAGGTTATTGTCTGCGGTTCCAAAATATGAACCTCTGCTAAGTTGCAAAGGAAGAGCTATTTATGGGCCGCAAAATAAGGTATCGATAACGCAACAAAAACGGAGTATAGTTACAGATTGTCAACCCATCGTAACGAATGTCTCAGATGCCACCACTGGCTTTTACAGTATTCACGAGAAAACAAAAAAAACGACGGAGAAAATAATGTCGATACACTTTTTCACACCACACTGACCACACCACAATTAAGGGGGTTGAACCCTCTATCTATAAATAGCCTTTTTTTTTTATTTTTTGGGAAATAAACAAGTTGTTCACCATCCGCCATCTTCTGTTTTCTCATGACATTAATTTTAGCTAAGTCGCACGCGTGTGCTAACCTAATCGACCCGAATGCCGTAGTCAAAATAAAATACTCAGTTGGAGCCAGCGTGACTGGGCAGATCCAAGCTGCTCTAAACTTATGGTTACGAGCCCCAATGACCTCAAATGGGACATACAAACAAGTATAAGTGCTCTGAAAACACAATTTTGGTGTCGCACGCAGGGAGGCGTTCTTGGGCACTTATTTCTAGTTTAGTTAGTAGTGTTGGTTAAAATTTAAATACAGTCATTACAAGAACTAAATTATATTTTGATTGAAATTTTAGATGGCCGAATACCACATAAGGCTGGTTTCTTATGGCTAGTAAAATGAACTCATATAACAATACACTCATATAATGTTATTGATATTTTTTTTATTGATGTGGTGTTTTAGGAAAAATCAAAATTAAATAAACACAACTTAAATCCGTTTAAAATAGTTTTATTGATGTGGTGTTAGATAAAATAATTGATGATACCTATGATTAAAATGGTTATCTCTTTCTTCAGTTCAGTCAGTCAGATAAAAAAAAAATAGTAAAAATAACTAAGCGGCAGAGCACGCGTTGATGTCTTTTCTATGGAGTATGGATGGAGCTGCGCTTGCGCCCGAGTTGCTACCTCTACATGACGTAGATCTACGGTAGATGTGTGTAATTATACCTACCAGTCATCATCTTTTATATTGCTATCGATTCGTTGAGGCACGACTTATAATCTTGACTTAAATTATTGCCTTCCCTTTCTGGTTTGTCATGATAGAAAATGACTGGTATAGACTTATAGTCATGTTTTTTGCAACTAAGAATTGCTAGCAGTACCTATCTACCTAATAAACAGTTTGAAAAGTTACCCGCTGCTATTGAAAAACTCTTTACAAAAGGATTTTAAACTCAAAAGCTGGAACCAATATTGTAAATTCGTAGACAAACCAATATAAATAATACGAAAAGTGTCTTTGTAGTCTGTGAGGTCGTCGACATTTAATTCACAAGTTTAGGTACCAGATGTAACTAACGCGTGTGGCGAATCGCACTCGCAATGGCTGCCAATTCTTTCAATAAATTGCTTATTTCATCATTAAAAAAAACTGGCGCGTATTTAATGGTAGAAACTGTGGACAGAAAATATTATTTTTGAATAATTTTCATGCTAACATATTTTCCATTTTCTTTTCACTTTTAATTGTTTTTTCCGTTTTTTTCTTTTAAACATCATTTCATGATTCACATTAAGTTCTTAGTTATAAGTTTATAACTTATTGCACTTTGTTCCATTGCACTTTTTTAACAATGTAATTTTTCACCTTATCAACATGTCACTTTGCACTATTTAGGTAGATGCACATGTTTATGGGTTGGGTTGGGATTTGTCTCAAAACTGTAATTTTTTGTACCTTTAATTTGTAAGAATTCTAACCTGTTTTGTATGCCAAAATAAATTAAATAAATAGAATAAAATCTGCAACGCGTACCCTTATAGCAACTTCGAAACTCTTCAAATTCATTGGGTGTAAAAAACTTTACGCCTTTAGCTCAGCAAATACTTGTTAATATGTCGCGAAGTCATCCCCTTGCCACAGTAGAAGTGAAGAACAGTAGAACATCTTCATACAAGTATCTAAATTCGACATTTTAAATACACAAATGCAACCAGTCTTATATGTCGGTGCGTGTTCAACTCGGAAACAAACTGAATTGACGTATTTAACCTCAGAAGAGTAAAAGCTAGTTCGACTTCTCAAATCAGTGTAGGTATTTAACTACCATCTGTCTATACTATATAGGTTAAAGATTATCTTCTCTGTGAGTTTACCACACATCGAAGGAATAGGTACAGCATAAGCTATCTCTTGCTGGACATGATTGTGAGAGATTCAGTCATAATCCAGGCGGCTCCTCGGGGAACCTTAGGTACCACCGATTATATCGGATGGTTGAGCCGAACTTATGCATAGGGTTATATTTTTACTCTTCTTTATTTGTACTGTGCCCGAGCGCTGGTATTTTATACCTTTGTATGTTTGAATGTTCTGAAGCTTAAGTCTTAAATAAATACAACTTTATGTGATTCACTGATCTTCACAATTATTATGAGTGGTATGGAAGACGCTTGCTATACGTATTAAAATCCTTTGTATCGAAATTTACATGACTATTAAAATCATAAATCTGAGAAATCATGCGCTGGTGTGGGCGTTTAGGCCAAGGAACTGTTTTAGTTCTTTTCATAGGTCACTTTCGTCCCTAACTGCAGCTCAGACAGCTAAAAGGCTGATGATAATTTGTGCTATTGATACCTACCTATAGTTTATCAAGTTCTATAGGTAAAGGTATTAAAACCGTTAAGGTACTAAACCGCTCACGAGTTCGAATATGAAAAACCCATTTTTTTATAAATTAAGGAGTATTGTTTAGTCACTTTTGTTGAAAAAAAAAAAAAACTGATATAAAATTATTGGTATTTGGACCCTGATACTACGTTATTCTAGCACTAGCATATTAGTCCAAGTCAAATT
>JARACY010003442.1:0-33194 GCA_029255725.1 Scrobipalpa atriplicella
TCCCATGAGAATACCTACACAAAGTTGATTTATGAAAATTACTTTTTGAGTTTGTCCCGGTTAAAAGATAACACAGGCTGAATTAAATTACCTGATTTGTCTGAAAAGTAAGATGATAAGAGCACGTTCGCTTGTCTTTGATTATGGTCGTTACATAAACCATTTCAGGGGCCTACTTGACGGTTTAAAAATGGACACAAGGGTTCAACGAGTTGTCTTACCCGAAAACCCTTGACAACTCGACATCATAACGTAGTATTATGTGATAGATAGGTACATCCGGTACTGCGTCTGTGGGGAGGTGATAACTTATAAAATTCAATCGAATCCAACAAGAAATCAAACCATTTCGCCGCTCTACAAACAAATTATAGTGATTTAACCCAAGTTATTCCAGTTAACTGATTATAACCGAGCAGTTGGCAGTCAGCAGTTGTTTATAGTCCAATTTAACCGAGTTTATGACCGTGTCACTGTAATTTAACCGTCGCCTTTGAATTTTCTTTAAAAATGGATTTATTGGGTTTATTTACCAAGTTAAAAATAAAATTATGTACCGTACAACTGCTTTAATTTTTATATGCGGTCATGAATGAGCTGACAACCCGCCACTTCCATTTCTTAAATTACTATGTTTGAATTGAATCACGGTTCGAATTGTAACTAAGCACATCGTAACTTACCTAGTTCTAGGTACGATGCGATTTGTATACACCGTGTTTTTAACGTAGCGTTATCGATACAAACTTGTGTTGCGGTCCATAAACTACTTTTTCTTTATAATTTAAAGAAAGTCAACCGCAAAACATATGTTTGTAACAAGGTTATTGTCTGCAGTTCCGAAATTTGAACCTCTGCTAAGTTGCAAGGAAATAGCTGTTTATGGGCCGCAAAACAAGTTGGTATCGATAACGAAACGTTAAAAAAACGGAGTATAAACTAATCGAGTTAACAAAACACCGTGGGAAACTACCTCGGTCCCACACCAACAATAGCCACCGAAAATCATTGAATAGGTAGTACTAACTCTAGATTACTCATAGATCCACCTAGTAATACAAACGTACGTAATTCTGCACTAAGTAGGCAACATACTGCAGAATTATCAAAAGAGAATAAAGTGTTACCTGCTAGCTGCTATGCTGTAGGGCATTCTGATTGTCCAAAAAGTTACTGACACAAAATAATCTAATCTATCCTCGCTTCGAAATAAATTTTGCATAATCCATGACAAGTTGAATACGCATCCTGTATGTATAGGGTATAGAATAGACAATGAGATAGGTCACCAGTAAAAATTAGATTATATTTTATATTGTTTACTAAAGAAAAAAAACTAAACCCACCGAAGTTTGTAAGACTCCTCAAAATGCGAACGGTCGAAGTAAGTGCGTTCAGAAGAGAAAGATATTCTTGGGTCTTCTACATAGACTGCGTCATATACATGCATTCGCATCGACCACAACCAAAGGTAGTACGTCTGCTTAACATCCTCCCTCCCCCGCTGGTCGAAACCCTCATAAAACACCAGCGAATCATAAATCCCCTCCAGTTTCTCGTAAACTACAGGAGCGTTCACATCGATGTACGTACCAGGTTTAGGGAACCTGATTTCCCTGTCTATTTTAATCCTAGGGAACTTCAAGTACTTGCGGATAGCATCGCGCCCTTCTGAGGTTTCGAACTGCTCCTTGAGGCAAGAGAACAGAATGTTTAATAGTACGTCCCTGGGCACGAAAGCAGCTTGTGGTATCTCGCTGTGCTCCGGACCCCAATTCAAGTAAGGCATGGTGATCAGTTTTTGGAGCGTTGTGTGGTGATGTAGGCTTGCAACATCATAAAATTGGAAAAATACATTAAAATAGCTTAAAATGCAATCATAGGTAGATTATTTGTTTGCAAGCGATAGTTGACAGTGGCTGACAGTGGCTGACAGACTTCATAATTTCAGTATCTGGAAAAAATCGGAAAAATCGCGAAGGTATAAAGCACCCTTTCAAATGTATTTTACAAAGAAGGCATTCCCGTGTGCTCCACATCGCCGTCGTCGTCGGTGAGGAGGTGTTTTCATTTAATAAAGATAGATACCTCCAAGAATATGTAATGTTTTATATGTAGCTGTGTTTTGTAATCGATTGAGGTTAAAAGAGCTTCTTTCAGGCTTTGATAGAGTCAAGCCTCCTTTTGTTTGAGCCTTGTTCTCTCGGTACGGAGGTCATGGGTTCTATTCCCATGAGAATACCTACACAAAGTTGATTTATGAAAATTACTTTTTGAGTTTGTCCCGGTTAAAAGATAACACAGGCTGAATTAAATTACCTGATTTGTCTGAAAAGTAAGATGATAAGAGCACGTTCGCTTGTCTTTGATTATGGTCGTTACATAAACCATTTCAGGGGCCTACTTGACGGTTTAAAAATGGACACAAGGGTTCAACGAGTTGTCTTACCCGAAAACCCTTGACAACTCGACATCATAACGTAGTATTATGTGATAGATAGGTACATCCGGTACTGCGTCTGTGGGGAGGTGATAACTTATAAAATTCAATCGAATCCAACAAGAAATCAAACCATTTCGCCGCTCTACAAACAAATTATAGTGATTTAACCCAAGTTATTCCAGTTAACTGATTATAACCGAGCAGTTGGCAGTCAGCAGTTGTTTATAGTCCAATTTAACCGAGTTTATGACCGTGTCACTGTAATTTAACCGTCGCCTTTGAATTTTCTTTAAAAATGGATTTATTGGGTTTATTTACCAAGTTAAAAATAAAATTATGTACCGTACAACTGCTTTAATTTTTATATGCGGTCATGAATGAGCTGACAACCCGCCACTTCCATTTCTTAAATTACTATGTTTGAATTGAATCACGGTTCGAATTGTAACTAAGCACATCGTAACTTACCTAGTTCTAGGTACGATGCGATTTGTATACACCGTGTTTTTAACGTAGCGTTATCGATACAAACTTGTGTTGCGGTCCATAAACTACTTTTTCTTTATAATTTAAAGAAAGTCAACCGCAAAACATATGTTTGTAACAAGGTTATTGTCTGCAGTTCCGAAATTTGAACCTCTGCTAAGTTGCAAGGAAATAGCTGTTTATGGGCCGCAAAACAAGTTGGTATCGATAACGAAACGTTAAAAAAACGGAGTATAAACTAATCGAGTTAACAAAACACCGTGGGAAACTACCTCGGTCCCACACCAACAATAGCCACCGAAAATCATTGAATAGGTAGTACTAACTCTAGATTACTCATAGATCCACCTAGTAATACAAACGTACGTAATTCTGCACTAAGTAGGCAACATACTGCAGAATTATCAAAAGAGAATAAAGTGTTACCTGCTAGCTGCTATGCTGTAGGGCATTCTGATTGTCCAAAAAGTTACTGACACAAAATAATCTAATCTATCCTCGCTTCGAAATAAATTTTGCATAATCCATGACAAGTTGAATACGCATCCTGTATGTATAGGGTATAGAATAGACAATGAGATAGGTCACCAGTAAAAATTAGATTATATTTTATATTGTTTACTAAAGAAAAAAAACTAAACCCACCGAAGTTTGTAAGACTCCTCAAAATGCGAACTTACCCAAAATCGTATCAGAACACTGGCATTCTCACATCAATTTAAAAGAAATCCTAAGTTTCCAGAGTGATGAGCTATCGGTTCTATCTAAAATATTTCTACACCGCGGCATTAATAAAAGTTGAGGTCCTGCCTGGTACTCTGGTATCACAATTCGGTGTTATTTACCTATCCGTCCATAACAGGAAGCGGCCATTAACTGAGTAAGCAGGTGACAGTAACACAGACAACAGACATTTTCGCTTAGAACTCCATGGAAGAACTCTTTTTATTTTTATTAACTTGGCATAACGCGGCGCGGTTTGCGCATTGCCACTATCTATATAACAAAACTTGGGAAACGGGATTTGGAAATTCTAAATAGGATCAGTTAGGAAAAGATTTAAAAATACTTATTAGGTAATAGTTACATTATTCAAAGTAATGAAGGAAGATAATTATAGTAGGGATGTTTGTTACGCTTTCGCGCAAAAACTACTCAACCGATCATCATGAAACTTTGTACACATATTCTTGGAGGTATCTATCTTTATTAAATGAAAACACCTCCTCACCGACGACGACGGCGATGTGGAGCACACGGGAATGCCTTCTTTGTAAAATACATTTGAAAGGGTGCTTTATACCTTCGCGATTTTTCCGATTTTTTCCAGATACTGAAATTATGAAGTCTGTCAGCCACTGTCAGCCACTGTCAACTATCGCTTGCAAACAAATAATCTACCTATGATTGCATTTTAAGCTATTTTAATGTATTTTTCCAATTTTATGATGTTGCAAGCCTACATCACCACACAACGCTCCAAAAACTGATCACCATGCCTTACTTGAATTGGGGTCCGGAGCACAGCGAGATACCACAAGCTGCTTTCGTGCCCAGGGACGTACTATTAAACATTCTGTTCTCTTGCCTCAAGGAGCAGTTCGAAACCTCAGAAGGGCGCGATGCTATCCGCAAGTACTTGAAGTTCCCTAGGATTAAAATAGACAGGGAAATCAGGTTCCCTAAACCTGGTACGTACATCGATGTGAACGCTCCTGTAGTTTACGAGAAACTGGAGGGGATTTATGATTCGCTGGTGTTTTATGAGGGTTTCGACCAGCGGGGGAGGGAGGATGTTAAGCAGACGTACTACCTTTGGTTGTGGTCGATGCGAATGCATGTATATGACGCAGTCTATGTAGAAGACCCAAGAATATCTTTCTCTTCTGAACGCACTTACTTCGACCGTTCGCATTTTGAGGAGTCTTACAAACTTCGGTGGGTTTAGTTTTTTTTCTTTAGTAAACAATATAAAATATAATCTAATTTTTACTGGTGACCTATCTCATTGTCTATTCTATACCCTATACATACAGGATGCGTATTCAACTTGTCATGGATTATGCAAAATTTATTTCGAAGCGAGGATAGATTAGATTATTTTGTGTCAGTAACTTTTTGGACAATCAGAATGCCCTACAGCATAGCAGCTAGCAGGTAACACTTTATTCTCTTTTGATAATTCTGCAGTATGTTGCCTACTTAGTGCAGAATTACGTACGTTTGTATTACTAGGTGGATCTATGAGTAATCTAGAGTTAGTACTACCTATTCAATGATTTTCGGTGGCTATTGTTGGTGTGGGACCGAGGTAGTTTCCCACGGTGTTTTGTTAACTCGATTAGTTTATACTCCGTTTTTTTAACGTTTCGTTATCGATACCAACTTGTTTTGCGGCCCATAAACAGCTATTTCCTTGCAACTTAGCAGAGGTTCAAATTTCGGAACTGCAGACAATAACCTTGTTACAAACATATGTTTTGCGGTTGACTTTCTTTAAATTATAAAGAAAAAGTAGTTTATGGACCGCAACACAAGTTTGTATCGATAACGCTACGTTAAAAACACGGTGTATACAAATCGCATCGTACCTAGAACTAGGTAAGTTACGATGTGCTTAGTTACAATTCGAACCGTGATTCAATTCAAACATAGTAATTTAAGAAATGGAAGTGGCGGGTTGTCAGCTCATTCATGACCGCATATAAAAATTAAAGCAGTTGTACGGTACATAATTTTATTTTTAACTTGGTAAATAAACCCAATAAATCCATTTTTAAAGAAAATTCAAAGGCGACGGTTAAATTACAGTGACACGGTCATAAACTCGGTTAAATTGGACTATAAACAACTGCTGACTGCCAACTGCTCGGTTATAATCAGTTAACTGGAATAACTTGGGTTAAATCACTATAATTTGTTTGTAGAGCGGCGAAATGGTTTGATTTCTTGTTGGATTCGATTGAATTTTATAAGTTATCACCTCCCCACAGACGCAGTACCGGATGTACCTATCTATCACATAATACTACGTTATGATGTCGAGTTGTCAAGGGTTTTCGGGTAAGACAACTCGTTGAACCCTTGTGTCCATTTTTAAACCGTCAAGTAGGCCCCTGAAATGGTTTATGTAACGACCATAATCAAAGACAAGCGAACGTGCTCTTATCATCTTACTTTTCAGACAAATCAGGTAATTTAATTCAGCCTGTGTTATCTTTTAACCGGGACAAACTCAAAAAGTAATTTTCATAAATCAACTTTGTGTAGGTATTCTCATGGGAATAGAACCCATGACCTCCGTACCGAGAGAACAAGGCTCAAACAAAAGGAGGCTTGACTCTATCAAAGCCTGAAAGAAGCTCTTTTAACCTCAATCGATTACAAAACACAGCTACATATAAAACATTACATATTTCTAGCATAAATTATAACGCTTCAAACCGACATAAAGAGGCACATTAAGATGATTGATAGAAGATATCAGGTACATCGACGTGAATAGCCGGCTTGTATGGAACACGATACCATACACATGTATGGTAATGTATGGCCGGTAGAGTATGGCATTTTGTATGGAAAATAGCGGAGGAGAGCTATTCAAATGACAACGCTATAAAGGTGATACAGTTAGGAGGCGGTGTAAGTTGTAAGAGTCTGAATGTGCTGAATATTTCCGGGTTAGGTTAGGTTAGGTTAGGAAAAAAATAAGGAAAAAAATAATAGGCAATCCTGATTCCAATACACGTTGCATAATAATAACTTTGAAATAAAGACAAAAACTTCTTGTCCAAAACAGATTGATTCTGAGCATAGGCTGTAGTGTTACCTGACTATTCTGTGGTTTATAATACTTTTCACACATTTGCGAGTTTATCTTGATTTTTCACGGATTTTTATTGCATTTAAATAACTTTTATTTTGGAACGATAACACGCCCGCCCCATATTCACGATACGAGTAGATTGATAATAATATTTTTCGAAGTCCAACACTTTAAAATTCCCTCAGGCACGGAAGGTCCGCTCGGGGCATTAAGTCTATTTCCCGGGATGTCCATTCCCTTAATACACATTTCCTTGATCGTCCACTCACGCTCCCTCTTATGTCTTAGATACTTACCTTCTGTACTAAATGTTACATTGTGCGGTGCGCAGGATTGTGATCATGATCATGACAAGCTGATTTATATCGTAACGGAGAACGATACCGGAATCCTTACTAACAATCATTTTATGACAATAGCTCACGATAATGTCGATATAATTTACCAAAATACGTAAATATAATCTGGCTAGCATCCCCAAAGAGTAGGCAGAGCATCAACGGAGCAGAAAGAATTGTATACCGGCTGTAAGGGACGACGTACAAGAAACGGATAGATAGGGGTTGCTCAGTCAACGAAACTGAACAACTTTCACCAAGAAATTCTTTCAGGAAATGTTATTTTTTTACTTTCTCATACAAAATGACCACCTCGATCAAATGGAAAAACGAAAAACATTTCCTAAAAAACAAAAAAACTGGTGAATGTTGTTCAGTTTCGTTGACTGAGCTACCCCTATCCGTTTCTGGTAGGTACGCTGTTTCTTTATTCTGATGGTGAGAGAATTTGATTCTGTGGTTGAACTTTCTTCTAAGTTAAGAAAAAAATCCATCTCAAATTAAAATGCAGCGTACCAACCAGCAAGGGCTGATCCAGGATTATTTTCTGGGGGGGGGGGGACAAGTATGTCTGGGGGGGGGCACAAGTATGTCTGGGGGGGGCACAAGTATGTACTGTGCTTCGAAGTATGTACTGTGATGGAACCTCTAAGGTACAAAAAAACACCGTTCACCTGAATTCGCCCTTGCCAACCAGCAATGCATACCTAATATTTCTACAGTAATTCTCTTAACGCATCTCTGCTTGCAATTGCAACCTGCGTGGTTAATTGTTTATGCAAATTGCACGTACATCGAGGCATAAAGGATTTATCAGAACGAGCCCAGCAATTTTTGCAGCGATGTTGGATGCGACGATGAATCCCCTAATATGTAATTTATGGAGATAAACTGTTGCGGTCGTCCGCCGTAATCGAATCGCCGATGGGTTTTGTAGGCTGTTATTAGTGTGGTTAGGGTTCCGTAGAGAAAAATGGTTTCAAAAGTTCCAATGAGATATTTTGATTTAGGTAGCAAGCAGCGCAAGACATACCTACTTGTATCGTAGAATAATTTTTCTGATTTATTATTCAATTTTTTCTTAATTAATGCAAAACTATTATCTAAATTGAGACCATGATAGTTCACAAGGCGAATGAACTTCACTATTTTTGCATCACAAGATGAAAACCCCCATATTAACCGGTGTATTCTGTCAGAATAATTATGAATCTGTCGTGTATATTCACTTAAACTGTCCAACCCGTCAAATGAAAGACATGCAAGACATATTCAATTAGCAATTCATTACTTTAATCAAAAGTCATCGTCTTCCTCTTAGTACATTAATATGGAGTTTGTGCTTTTCATGATGGATTAGGAAAGATAAAGAAACATCAAATGTGCCAGCTGCTTCTTTTCCAAAGCATACCGTAAAGTCCAATAGTGGGAGCTTCAAATGGGACGATGATGGGCTGTCAATCTTGTAACAAGAATGTAGGTATGTAACATTACTTTCCGAAATTACCCTCAATATTTTGATAGATGTGGCGAAACCGAATTTTACTTTACTATCTAATATAGGGTGTTGTCCTAGTGAATCTAGGTAATTTAATTTAAAGTTTGTATATAAAGAGCCATAATTTGGTTTTTTTCTTCGTACGGAACCCTGCAACCAAAATCTCGTCTCTCTCTACCGTTGGAATGTTGATTTTCCGAAAGCACTAAATCAGCCGTAGTTTATCACGATGATAATAACTTTCATCTGCTGTTGGTTGTTGATGTTGATTCGCCCACCACTCGTAAACCAGATATTGTCATTGGGTATGATGATTTATCTTATCATGGGTTTTATTGGGAGAAGACGAATTACATAAATAGGATGAAAACATTTAAAAGGGTTCAAAAAGAAAGAGTGTTTCTTTTGTCTTGAATTAAGTATATTTCGTTTTAACGTGCTTATATTCAAGAGCAAATAAGAGCAGAAGATTGATACAGGCCAACGAATACTGCATATTCAAATAGTGTTTTAGAAGAGATACACATCAATCAAGAGCTTGCTTATTTACAAATTGAAACGAAAGAATTTACAGACGAGATACACAGAAACTTCGATCACGGAAAAATATAGACAACAAATTAGAAAATCTTTGTTGACAGTAATAAAGTTAATTTTTATGTATTATTCGCGGCGGACGCATTCCACACTAAAAACGAGTTTTCTTTCTTATTTCCATAAGTATAAAAACTTAATTTTTACAAGCCTATAAATTACAGTTTATTGTAGTTAGATAACTTGTAAATTGTTTCCTGGTAGTTGTAGTTTCTAAAAAGTTATGTTTTTATCAGATCTTATCTTATCTGCACTCACATTATTTTAACCGTCTGTTTTGCGAATTTTTGGAGAGTGGTGGTTAATCCTAATGTTTGATTTATATGTTTTTTGTTATAGTATGACTGCAAGAAAAGAAACTGGTACATTCTATGATTTCTATTGCCAGGTCTGGAAATAAAATCAATACATTACAATTTTTTTATTTGGACTGAGTAGATACTAACCCGATACATTAAATTAGCTAATATTTTTTCGTAGATTTCTCTACAACAAGAACAAATACCAAAACCGTGTATCTCATTAAAATCTGTCCGATATTTAACTCTCTCATCTTAACCAAAGACAGGTTTTGAGCTCAATTACAAGTGTTTAAGCAGATTTATTCGTACCCAAATCATTTACGGCTATCACAGCAAATTGACGCTTGTTTTGTGGTCTTGAGAAAACCTGTGTCTTTTTAGATATCTCTCGCTTCCAGTCTTCCCTTGCCTTTCAAATCTAAACCCTTTATAAATCCCCCTTAAGTCCTTTATAGCTTGCAACAGTTTTCATAAACATTAATTACAAATATGAACCTAATTCCTCAAGTTCTAAGTCTAATATTCGTTGGCGCTTGCAAATGGCTATCTCCAGTGTATCTGCTGGCTAACATATAAGGGCTGGAGCTGACAAATAGACCAATGTTCAGCTGATATGCATCTTTAACGTCCTTAGTAGAACTGGAAGCTGACTAAGGTGGTTGTCACACCGATATGAGCTGCTAGACTTGGGTTTAAACCGGAGTTATATGAATTCGCGAAACGACACGTACCTATAACAGTATCAAAAACAGGTGGGCATCTACATTTTGCTGGTCGTGCAGTAGACTCAAAGGCTTGTTAAGTAGCTTCTGTCTCTGCTATTTAAAGACCCTTCCAAACAGTACAGTAGGTACGTTGTATTTCTTGTGGTATAAATGAAATTATAGTGTAAATAGGGATCATGGTCAATAGGTCATGGTATATCTCTACAAACGTGTTCGGTAAGTCAAGGCTTGGATGTTACACTTCGGTGCAAGCGTCTTCAAGCCTGGTTTACCTTCGCGAGGCATGTGACAGCCGTGGCAAAACATGGTGCTGTGACGGCGCTGGTGGAACATTGCTTGTTTTGTCTAAGTCTAACTGCTTGAAGAATTGTAATGTTATGACTGCTTGAAGAGCATATCGCATCGTCTTTCTGAATTATAGCATGAAATTCTGGAGGTAGCAGAAAACTGGTCGGAGATTATTTGGGTACTAATATTCATTCTAGAATCTAGCAGCTAGACAAGATGCTGGATGGTTTTAATCATTATTTTGAAGACGTTGACCGTCAATGCTCTTCGAAAAATTAAACTCGATTCATAAAAGCAGGCAGGATTATATTATAACCTGCATTTTTCACACGTAGTATTTCAAAATCGTTGGTTCAAATCTGCCTGCGTTGAAAACTTGTCTTTATCAAAATGTCTTTATAGTACTAATTAATACCAAACCACTACCTAACCTACTACAAGAAAGCTCATCTGCCGCTTGGAATTCAAAGTGAACATCTCGAGTAAGAATGCGAAGATTGCGCTTGATTGATGTATGAAACTGGCTGCTCATTAAGCTATAACCGTCTGAATCTATGATTTAGAAACGTGCCTCCCGAGGTATGTATTCGCCAGTGGTCTCTAAACTGTTTAGCCCAGCCCTTTTTCTTATTTCCGGGAGTTTAATGTAAATATTTAACAAATAACAAGTACATACCTATTTATCTAAAAAAAAAAACTGTGCTTCACTCTGTAGAGCGTTGGTGTTGGAAGATTTTGGTGCCGGACTCCGTTCGCAAGCCAAACGACCTTTTATCATGTAATATCATCTTCCTTCTCTTTTAACATGACTAAAAATACACAAAATTTAATATTTACTTGTATAACAAAATATAAAATACCTCTTTATCTCAAAATAAGTAAGAGTTTTAGCGTCTTTTTTACTCGACCAAAAATTACATCGCTGCCCTCAGAAATACAATTCACTCATTTTGAAAACCACTGATCTAATCTCGGCTGTACGTTTAATGTAGAGAAAGTATAGCAGCCCTATAAGGTAACCTTGCACTAGTGACTTTTTAATCAGTTCTCCTCAACTGGCAGTGGGTAAGTAGTCACTTCACTCCTAACTGGTGATGTAGAAATTAACGTGGCGAGGGAATTTCTCTAAGTGCAGGATATGTTCTTGCCAATTACTAAGGCCCGTATTTATAATCAGCTCTCAAGAGTGACAGCGAGTTTGAGTTTGTATCAGAAACGTCATTCCAGTACAAAATCACCTGTCAAATCCGCACTCAATATTGCTCTCAATCTTGAGATCGCTTTATAAATATGACCCTAAGATGTGTGATAGATAAGATTTATAGTTATTTTCTAAAGTCTAGACTCTGGGCTAGGTTTGATAACGTAAATATTATTAGAAATCTAATGATAAGTGATTGTAGTGCATGACTGTATTAAATAAATGAAATATATGCATTAAACAGATTGAAACTAATTAGAAATTATGTACTAAAAGTGTTACAAAAATATGTAGTCTAATTCTAATGAATTACTGAAACGTCTCAATAAACCTTGTAGCTATTATCACTCATACATTTTGTTTTGTAATTTAAGTGTAAGTACCTATTATTGTAACTGACCTGACCTAACCAATATATAATTATGTATAGTATGTTTTAGTTTAAGGCACCGCAACACCTAATCCACTACATTTTTTAATTTAACGCATAGGAAATATTTTAGCTTGTAACTAGGTAATTTCTTAGTTAAATTTAATTAAGCCTATGGAAACCAGTTTATTCTAGTTATGGACCTAGAATCCGTAAGCTACATATGTAAATTAGAAACCTAGTTTTCTAGCTAATTTTAATGTGGAAATACAGGTAAATATGAACATGTAAGTACAGTTACCTAATTAAGGTTTGTCACACTACGCAAATCAAGTTGATCATTAAATTGGACGGTAATAATTTCATGGTAATTTCTTGTGAAATCCTGTTAAAGGTTTGTTGAGCTTTTGCGCCGTTAACATAAACACTTCACGTTATTTTTTTTTTATTTTTTTATGTAAAATAAACCCCCTGTTCCACCTATCCCCCCCTCCTGGCCACGGCTACGGGAAGCGATACGGTAGTATCATACAAAAGACATCAACGCGTGCTACAGAAGTTTTCACAATATCGGCTTTGATTTCGGTAAGTAAAGTCTCTTTCAGCTACATAAAATAGATGATGAGTTGTAGAGAAGTTAGTCTACTATTTCAAAGATAGATTTATACATACAGAGAGTAGGTACATGTTTGTTGTCTATCTGGCTCTAGTGACAGGCGGGAGTGATTTCCCTGTCGCGGCGCAGGACACGTTGGACGGACACTGGACGCGTGAATGTGCCTGCGACTGTCGCCAGGGACTCATCTAGTCCAAAGGGAGTTTTAGAAAAGTATTATACTGACTCTGTGCAGGTAACTTTCAGCTGGGTAGCTGAAAGCCACTCTAATATTTCATCTAAGACTCGTTTGGACATCGGCTTAGGGGATTGAGTACCCGGTAATAGTGGTAGCAATTCCTAGTTGCAGAAATCACGACCTATCTACCTATAATATAAGTCTATTATACCTGTCATTTTATATCATGAGAACAGAAAGGGACGGAAATAATTTTAGTCAAGATTTAGTAAAGCAGAGCCCTCAACGAATCGATAGCAGATCTTTTCACGACCCCATCAGTGGCGGGTTGCGCGGTTATCGGATAGAGAAGAGCTTGATCTTTGTGTGTTTTAATATAAGCTGCTGGATTTCTGTGGCAGGGATCAACCAGTGATATATAGGTAATTCTAAGAATTTTAGAAACTGTATTTTTAAAAACATTAGACACAACCTAAATTCATCCCTGGTGGACGCGTCAAGTCAGGGCAATTACATCTGGAACGCGACGGCGACCACATTCTGGACTTAGAAATTCACTTGTTTTAGTGCAACAAGCCGGCTTCGGTCTCGATCTGCCTAGATGTGGACTGTTGGCTGGGACAGGCTAGAGGTTCACACTTGAAGGGTAATTATTTCATCTGTTTTAAACAGTAGGTAACTAAAACCCCCAATGCATCGCAAAGAATTGCTAACTCTTTCCTACCAGGTTAGTTACTTGACTCTTTGAAATATACGCGGTGCAACAAGAGTTGTTTGTGCCATATTTTTTTGCAGTGACAAATTGTATTCCATCCCCTACCAATACACCGAAACCCTCGGGCACAGAATTCCTCGGGTGTTCTTACTGGCTTTTACTGTAAGATAAGATAACCTTGGAAAATAAGCAGCAGGTAAATTCTCATGTTTTTATTGCAGCCTGCTCAAATGAATGCTTTTAGAATATTATAGGTATTTGAGCTGTATTTGGTCTACACATACGTACCGGACAGCTTAAAAGTAGCGAAGTAAGAGCGCTAAAAGTATAATGAACACTTAGTAAGCAGCAATCACGGTAAGCACTATAGAGCCCGCGCATTAGCTCGAATCAGCTCGATTAGTAATGTTAAGTAATCGGCTGAATTAGCGCTTGCCACGGCGATTGAAGGTATTGACCGTAGATGGCATTTATGAGTCAATAAGCAGTTAACGTGTCAATTAGGGAAATAAGTTGCTAAGTGCTTTATAAGTACGCAACCATTAACTTACTACAATGTAGCAAATAGTCCTGCTACAAAGTATGGACAATAACGTTATCTCTTATTCTAAAGAATCAAAAAGTCATCTGCATACTGCACTAGTTATTTTGCAAATTATGAGTGAGAGTAACTGCTAATGATCTTTTGACTACCTTTTGATCTTGAGCATAAAAAATACAAAGATAAGAGACTATGCAATGAAAAAAAATTAGATATGAAATAGGAATCATTTTACTAAGCAAAAGATGGTATTAAAATATAAATTTTATATTCTTAAGTAAAGGTACGAAACATCTTACCTAATTAACTAAGTAAGTTTTTACAACAGCATTTAAATCTTTTAATAAACATTCTTCCGAATGTAAATTGTTACTTTTCAATATGTTAGCGTCATTTTTTAAAACTGCCTTCGTCAACAACTTAGCACATTCGTTCTCTTTATAGATCTCGCAAATCCTGTTCATTAAATTCAACATCTGTTTCTTTGATAACAGTTTTACGACTCGTTTTGTCAATAATGTGTAAACTCGAATGTATGATGTCATCTCTTCAACTTCAGTCGTGTCTATATTCGGTAATAAACTGTAAAGAATCAATAATATTTCATGTTCGACATCCTTATTCACTTTCAATTCCATAAATTCAACGGGTTTCCCGTTCTTTCCGACACCGCTCAAATTTTTCGCAAAAGCATTGACCGTCAGACTCCTGAACACATTTTCGACTAATCGCAGCACGCTTCTTACATTTGCTCTGTTGTCCTTCCCCAAGTTTCTGACGAAGGAATGCAGCCATGATATCAGACCATATCCTTCGATCAGAATCTCACAAGCTCTCGGTATAGACGCGACCGAACTAATAGCAGAGATAATCTTGTCATGAGTTTTGCGGTCACTAAGAACAGAGCTGTTGAAGTCCATCATCATCTTCAAGCACATGGTCTTGAAAAGGACATTCACGTCCGTCATAGTTTTGGTTCCATATCTGATGATATCTAAGACCCAGGCTCTCCTCTCGACGGCTTCCACGTCGCTGTCGTGGAAGAGGCTCAGAAAATCAGGAACGACAGTCAAATCAACAAGCTCTTTAGCTATGAAGAAGTTATTGACTGGTTTGTACAAAGGATCCATGGGTGCGGTGGAAACCATCAGCGCTTTGGCCAAGTAGAGGGCGTCGACGGCGGGGAGGCGAGGGTTCCTCAGGTTCTCGACGAATTCTTCTCCGTTCTGCGTGATGGCGGTAGAGAGACTCCGCCGCAGAGTGTTGATGAAGTCCGTCAAAAAGAGCTTGTCGTTCTTGTGGCGCCTGCAACAAAAGATATGTCTAATTATTATTTATTTACATCTCAATCTCTCTATTCTTCTGAATTAACTTTTCGTTTGCACAGGATTACCAACGTTTATATCTACTCACGTGTCAGTTTGGTGCAGCATCCAGAACCGATGCAGCACGTGGTACGCGGCGGCCCTCATGAGCGGGCAATGCGAGGCCAGCGCCATCACCGGCACCGACAGCAGCCCCACGCGCAGTATCTTGAAACACGACGCCACCGACCCTGGAGCCAGCAGGTGCCCCAGCAATGAGAATAGGAACACCGGGTCGTAAACCGACTCATCGTCCTCACTATGTGATACGTTCAGCAAATCTCTTGTCTTCAATTCCGACAGGATTCCATCATATTTCACTTTTAGTTTGAAATTTTCAATGGCTCTTTCATTGTCTTTTATTGGGTGTAGTTTGAACAAACCGTCTTCCGTCATTTTTTCAAAAGCTGTAACTTTGTTTGTTTCGTCGATGTTCGATGGCAATTCGTAAATATAATCCAATCTTTGAGTTACCGGGAAGTTTCTAACAGTTCTCTCTATAACATCTTTTTCGAACAGATTTAGGACTTGATTGGCAGAAGGATGAGCCCATAAAGACGCTGCTCTGTTCTTTCTCACAGCATAATGATTTGCTGCTGAATCTCCAAAGACGTAGGGTTTATAATCGTTGACAGGTAACCCATTAATTTCGTAGTAGTGCAGTATTGTTAAAATCATTCTATCACAGGGACTTCTTGTCGCATGATACGCACTCAAATATACAGGAATTTGCTGCGATTTCATCAAAGACTTGTTCTTCGTTACCAGAACATAGATGAACTCGATTAGTCTGGATTTGATCTCGGAGCTATGATGGCTTAACATGACGTTTAGGAATTCTGAATGAGATGTTACCATGTCAAACAGCGTCTGAGTGCCTTCGTTGTCTTCCGGGTATACCTGTTTGACTAAAGTGGTAAGTAGATGCAGTAGCTGCGGGCCGCATGTACTACCTTGACTTGCAGTTTTGATCCGTAGAGAATCCTTCAACACAGACTTGCAGAAGGTTTGCCAAACACTACTATCAGTAAGTTTTTTAAATTCTTCCTTTGCCTCAATATCAAACGCTTTAACATGTTTACTTGCTTCAGTCACTGCATAGATATTCGCAACTATATTCATTATTGTATCTACTTCTTTAGCTTCTTTTAAAGCATTTGTGATTAAATTCAGTGTGTTCAGATAGTAATTAATGAGGTAGTCTTTCTTCACAGATTTGCCCATTACACACACTTTCAAAAACATTACATTCATCAAATGTACGTGGCAGATTTCAATCGTTTCAAATTTGTGATTTTTCGTAAAGAACTTTTCACATTCTTCTACCTCCATACATTCTATTATAAGCTTCCTCACGAAATCCCAACAAGTAGTGTAAACTTGTCCAGCTTTATGTGGCTTCTCTAATAATTTTAAAATGTTAGTCTTATATTCGCCGTAGATGGTCATCAAAAATTCCTTGTTCTCAACGAGAAACTCTTTGTGCTCCAAAACAGCATTGCCTAAGGGCAGTGTCAGTTCTCTTTGGCTCAAAATTTCAGGTTTTGATATCTGCTCCTTGTATATATTACAAAATTTGTGATTCAATTTGAGCAAAACAGCAGCAAGTTGTGCAGTTGATTTTCGGACTGTGTTGGCGCTGAAAAACTTTTTAAAGTGTTCTTCTGTAATTGTTCCAATATGATGTGGTTTGTTTTCAAAGTATTTCACGAGAGCATTTTCCAAGTTCGTTAGGTTCGGCGTAACTTCTATGTACGTCAACAAGTCTGTATACAATTTCATGGTTTTCTTTAAAACTCCTGGTTGTGGCTCCAAACTAATTGACTTGGCATATTTTTCTATTAAAACTTTTAGTAACTCCAAAACCAAACTTGGTTCTTTATCATCTTTGATACATGCACTAGTGTCAGTACCAAATATCTGGGTCAATACTTTTGTGTCGTCTTCTTTAGATAAACCGAAAATATCTAATACTTTAATAGTATGTTCACTGTTAACATTCTTTCTTTTATTTATTTTAATGAGGGCTTTAACAATTTCGTTGTAATTCTTTTGTTGGTATGATTTCAGAAGTTTATATTTCTTGTCTAGATTATTCACTATATTTTCATGCTGTCTTATTATTTGCAGGAGGAACTCTGTTGCTATTATGCTTGACTGGTCTTTACCCAAATCTAATATTGCGTAGATCTTCAGGACATGCGGATTTTTAAATAAAAACATAATTATGGATCGGCATGTGTCTGTCAAGTGGTGTTTTAGTCCGATTTGTAATAAACACTCGAAATATTGAGTGATTTTATTCTGTTGATGTTGACTCAACATCTTCATGTCAGACAATCTCACTGTGCAAAATATTAGATATTTTGACCAAATAAGTAATTCAGAGCTGTCCATATCTCGCGTTACATTAATTTTGTAGAAAATATCGTTCAATATAAAGTCGCGTTCTTCTTCCTTATCGACCTCTTGTAGACAAGGAAAGATGTCTGTGAGAGAGATATCTTCATCATCAATGATTGACTTTGCCATGTCTTTTAATGTTGCATCTCTTTCTACAATAGCTTCAGGCAGTGACAATGGTTGTGAAGCCCAACTACCAACATAGCTCCTGATATCCAATTTTGAATCTCCAATAAAAACTTCAGTTAGAGCTGGGGAATAATTACTATGGAGCAAGTTAGCAACATAAAGAGATAGGAAATGTTTTAGATTATTTTTAACATCTTTGTGATTTTGAATGTATTGAATACAGCCAACAATAAATGGCGAGGGTACTTTATTCTCCAAGAATACACTGTCTTGGGTGCTTTTATTTTCCATCAGGTCATCAAATAGTTTGTTGAGATTAGCTTCACTGCTTTCATCTGATATTTCAAAGTGTACTATCTGGTTTCTAACATATTCTGTCAATTCTTTTTTGTTAGCCAAAACATATTCAACAATATCTCCAATTAAAGAAGTTGGTTGAACTTTAGAATTACGTAGTGTGTACAAAACCAAATGAATTTCATCTTCATCAGACTCAAATATTGATGTGTTTTTGAAGAATTTTTGCAATGTATCCTTTGCTTCTATCCAAGTATCTTCTTCATCATTTGTATAAACTTCCAGCATGATGTGAAACAGGTCTTTGAACATTGGATTTTTTAAAGATATGGCTGTGCCGTCTATAGTTAACCATAATGAGACAACTTTGAATTTTAAAACAGATGTGTTGCCTTCGGTGAGTGAAGAAGAAAAATCTAGTAATTTCTTCATATCCATGCTACCTTCGAGTGTATCAAAGAATGCCGGATGAATGTCATTGTAAAGTAATAGTAAATCTATTAGTGAAATAAGAGCACTTGTATCATTAACTTCTGGAAGCTTATAGTCTTTAGATATTTCTTGTTTATGTTTGTTCTCAATTACATTTTGAATAAGTCCCACAATAACAGAAGGAGTAGGCAGATGTAAGGGCACAAAATATTCCAACCTGTATTTTAAATCTGCAATATGCTCATTATCATTCATTTGTAATATCTGTATGTATCTTCTCAATGTTTGCAACATTTTAACTAACACTTTAATACAATATAAAGACACAGTGTGGTCTTTATCCAGGTTCGTTTTGATAAGTCTCATCAATGGTACAGGTAAAGTCATAAATCGAACGAAATTGGTGACTTGACTTGATGACAAATTGGCCATTCTAGGAACCATTTCTTCTGGCTTCAGCTTGTCTAGTAACTTGATTACGAAGCTGGTAGCTCTCTCCCAGATTGCAGAATGTTGCGGTTCAAAACTTTGCTCAACAATATGGATCACAGCTCTGTGTAAATCGGGACACTTGTAGACTATGTTGAGTATTGTCTCACATTCATGCTCATTCTCCCAAGGCCTTTTTAATGTAAGCAATGCTTTGTACAAGTTTTGGTTCTTATTTGCATCAAGTGTTCCCAAAGAGGGGTCCAAGAAATAAAGTCCCAAGCGGTGTGAAGTAAACAAAGTTGTTATTATATCAGATAAAAGGCTCATTATCTCTGGTCTTGCTATATTCCTCACTTCATTGCTCACCTCAGGTGGTCCTTTCCAAGAGAAAATTTTGAATAGATTGTGTAGCACTTGATGGCTGAATGTTTTCAGTTTCAAACTCTTTGAAATCAAGTTACTATCAATAACATTCTTTTTCAGAATATTTAAAAACATCAATACTGCCTCTGCTTCATCCTGAATTAGCCCTGGTATGACTAGAGCCAGCAAGCCTTGCTTCTCAAGCAATGCCTTTATTAGCGGCAGATGACCATCAACAAGAAAAGATGTCATGAAATGTACGAATGAAGTCCGGACATTGTCTTTTTCTTTGTAGTTCACTTTCTCTACAATATACTGCAGATGTTTCGGAGTCAACGGTGCTTGATTGAGCACCTCAATTCCCAAGTCAGGGTTCAATGTCACCATGGAAGTCAGTAGTTTTAGGATTATTTTCCTATGTCTCGGCCCTGAGTTTTCACTGATCATAATTTCAACGGTAGACATGAATGTGTTCAAGAAGTACCGGCATGCTTCTTCAGTGACGGATATCATGTGGGGAAGAGATGACTGTACTTTGAGAATGATGAGATGAAACAGGTGAAATGCCGGAGTAGCCAGTGTAAGATTCTTCTTGTTCTCTTGTGAGATTTGGCGGAGTATCTCGTGGGAGTTGCCACCAACTTTTAAATATTCCAGTAAATAGTCTACTTTGTTGTCGGGATTCAGACATACTTGCAGGAATTGTGTTAACACTGGAAAGATAAAATAATGACAAAATTAACTCTTTATTTAGCTCTTGGTCGTATGTCTTATAATTATTATTGGTAATACTAACTTAAATATGCAAATTTCAATTATAAGACTACAATTTAGATAGCAAAATTTTGGATAACGACAAACCTAACCTAAAAATCCTTCTTACTATATTTACACCTTAAATGATTGTATTTTTGACCTACTTACCCATTGTTTGCCCTTGTTTAACTGCAAGCTCTTTACGGAAATGTTTGATATCGAATCCATGTGGATTTGGTGCACTTGTAGCCTCATTTTCACCTTCTTCTACAGTGCGAGGTTGTTCACTCTCTACATCGTCTACAGCACTGTTTTCGCTAACTTCTTCTTTCTTAGCCTTTTTAGAAGACTCTGTTTTATTATCACCGTACTTTCTTTTGCCCATTTTCAACACATTTCACACAAATTTCTGAATAAATACAACGCTCTTCACACGTGAGTTTGTTTTGGCGTTTGGTACTACGTTTCTTTACACGCACGTAAAATGTAGGTGTATTGTCAAAATAAGGCATCAATGCTTGTGAAATAAGTAAAGAAACGATTTCTCGTGCGAATAAAAATGCGTTTATTTGAAAACAGCGACGCGATCCGCGGCTGAAGCGGTAGGAAGAAGTTATTAGAATAAAACAAAAGATTTTTTTATAAAAAATAGTACTTTATTGTACAAAATCTGAAAAACTAATTTAGCAAGGACCATATTTTGTGTAATACGTGATTTCTCCCACTAAGGGTCTAGACAGACGGACTGCAATCCAACTGCAATCCGACTGCCAAATGGCAGTTCAGATGCAGTTTGAATGCAGTTGGCTCGACTGCAATCAAACTGCACGTCGACGGGCAGTTGGAGTGCAGTTTGATTGCAGTCTGAGTACAGTTACAACGACTGCACACCGACTGCAATCAAACTGCACGTTGACGGGCAGTTGGCGTGCAGTTTCATTGCAGTCGAGTCAACTGCATTCAAACTGCACCTGAACTGCGATGCGAGGTGGCAGGGGGCGGTAGTGGTGTGGTTACGTTCTAATACGCAGTTCTGTTGCAGTTTTAATGCAGTTGACTCGACTGCAATGAAACTGCACGCCAACTGCCCGTCAACGTGCAGTTTTATTGCAGTCGGTGTGCAGTCGTTGTAACTGCACTCAGACTGCAATCAAACTGCACGCCAACTGCCCGTCGACGTGCAGTTTGATTGCAGTCGAGCCAACTGCATTCAAACTGCATCTGAACTGCCATTTGGCAGTCGGATTGCAGTTGGATTGCAGTCCGTCTGTCTAGACCCTAAATCTAAACTAAGTATACAAATTAAAAAAAGGTGCAGGAAGTAGTGAGCCAAAATCGTACTCGTACCAGTTTTGAGACATAAATTTTTATAAAATGGCACATAGAGAAAATTATTTCAATGGTTTCAAAAGTTTCAATGGTTTCAAAAAAAAATTTGAAATACTGAAATAAAATAAAGAAAAAGTACAAATAATTTTAAACTGGTAGTAGGAAAGTATTTTGGCCGAATGAACCTATGCCGCCAACTTTATGTCACAAAAAGATAAGAGTTGGGCTAGACAGACTGACACCAATTCAATTCCAATCCGATTGCCAATTGCAGTCCAGGTGCAGTATGAATGCAGTTGGCAGGACTGCCTGAATCTGCAATTTGGCAGTCGAATTGCATTCCAGTCCGTCTTACTAATAGCTGGAATATTTCGACCTCTCATACAAAATGTTGCAGCTTCAACATAATGTATGGAAGGTCCAAAAATTTTCATTTTAGATGTTAAACTCGTAGGTTGTTTTTTTTTGTAATTAGGCACACAACTGGCTCAATGTAATTTAAGACTAGTAAGCGTATGAACAAACCAGCCAATAAAATGAAGACAATCACCTTATTGCCATTTTCATATCACATACAACATACAAAATTATATTCTTAAAAATAATTACTCTTATTAGTATTCAATACGAAAGACAATCAAATTAAAAGCAAATTAATTTCAAAAACATAGATATTTTAAAAGTAGAAACTGGAATTAGCACTGTGAATGCAAAAGAGAACTTAGGTTTTCGACAGACGGACTGCAGATAGATGAAGTCTGATTGCAGTTGCATTGTAGTCCATTAGTCTAGACTACTAGACCCTTAAAATAAGAAAATAAACTCTATGTGTTGTGAAAACGATTACAAATCAACATAATTTTCAACAATGTTTAAAATATATTTACGAAATGCAATTCTGAGATCTTATAAAAACAAAATAAAATTTAGCACCAATTATGATTGTTTTTTGGCTTAATTTATAATTACATTAATTACGAACATATTTCTGATATTACGTAAATATTCAATAAAAAACTACTTTCAAGCGATGACATTCATTAATTAACCAGTAAAGAAATCATGAAAAAGAATATTAATATAAAATTAACTGCAAATAGTAATAGGTTGTGCTCTACTTATAAATAAATTTCGAATTTTAGAAACAGACAGGATCGTAAAATAAGTTGTGTGATCCTACACGACGGAGAGCGGAGCAAGTGTGAACACCGCCTAAGTTATACAGGGTGTTAAAAAAATACTGTGTTCCTATAAACCACGATGATACCAAACAACATTTCCAAGGTACAAAATGTTAGCTCGGAAAAAAAATTGCCTTTTTGTATGGACAAGGCAGTTTTTATTCGCACAAAAAATTTTGTGCTTTGCGAAAGTTGTTTGTTATCATCAGTAGAACATGGGGTTTAAAGAAACGCAGTACTTTCTTTTTACACCCTGTATTTACTGCACCCTGTAAAACACCCTGTACGAGCTAGTTATTGTTTGGTATGTTGTGTCGGAGCACCCGGGGCGGAGTCTCGATGGGCACGGGGTCTTCACTCTGCTCCTGGTGGTGTCGCTCGATGATGTCGCGGTAGTTGGGTTCGATTTCCTCGATGGCCTTCAGCAGCACGTTCGGGAGGTACTCCTTTGAGTCTGCGGAATCTGAAAACAGAAATATTAGTGTCATTATACAAACGTATAATCATAATCACACTTATATTTTGTTTGTGTAGCAGAGCGTCAACGGCCTAATAAAAGTGCCATGTCCGAACAGTTAAAATCCTGTGCCCAGACTGTTAAAATCCCGTGCCCAGAATGTTAAAGTCCCGTGCCCAGACTTTTTTAAAGTTCAGTACCCATACTGTTAATGTCCCATGCCTAGACTGTTATAATCCCGTGCCCAGACTGTTAAAAAGTCCCGTGCCCAGACTGTTTAAAATCTCGTGCCCAGACTTAAAATCCCGTGCCCAGACTGATAAAATCCCGTGCCCAGACTGATAAAATCCCGTGCCCAGACTGTTGATGTCCTGTGCCGCGAAGGATCTTCCAGAGAGTTAGAGAAAGAAAGTGACATAGAGAGAAGAAGACCGACCATCAAAGAAGACGAGCTTGCACTTGTTGATGGTGGCGGGGCTGCGGTCCAGGATGTTCTGCAGCTGCGTCACGAAGTCGCGCACCAACTCGTCTTTGTCCGCGTTCACCAGTTCTGGAAAGTACACAACACAACCTTAATTTATATTAGCTATGATCATCTGTAATCTCACTTTTTTTTTAACATGAAGTGAAAAAGGCCGGACGCCAAGAGAAATGAGGCCCGCAGGCCAAAAGGTATATGGGCCGTTGGCAGAGGTATGAGGGTCGCAGGCCAAGAGATATGTGGGCCGCAGGTCAAGAGGTATGAGGGCTGCAGGCCAAGAGTTATGTGGGCCGCAGGTCAAGAGGTATGAGGGCTGCAGGCCAAAAGTTATGTGGGCCGCAGGTCAAGAGGTATGAGGGCTGCAGGCCAAAAGTTATGTGGGCCGCAGGTCAAGAGGTATGAGGGCTGCAGGCCAAGAGTTATGTGGGCCGCAGGTCAAGAGGTATGAGGGCTGCAGGCCAAAAGTTATGTGGGCCGCAGGTCAAGAGGTATGAGGGCTGCAGGCCAAGAGTTATGTGGGCCGCAGGTCAAGAGGTATGAGGGCTGCAGGCCAAAAGTTATGTGGGCCGCAGGCCAAGAGATATGAGGGCTGAAGGGCGTGTGTTTGAAAGGGCTACAGTACTGGTGTGTTGTGTGTGTACCTCTATACAGCTTTTGGTTGTTGAGCACGCCGTATAGCGTGTGCAGCGGTGTGGCGCACTCGGCGGCGAGGTACACGGGCATGTGCTGGTGGTTGGGCCAACGGATCACGTACGTGGTGTTGCTGTAGCGGCGCCGCATCACACCCGCCACGTTCTTGCACACCTCCTCCAGCGACTGCAACCAAACGAAACATGGTGACCAGTCGGGTAAACACGGACAGTGCGCGCCTCTTCACGGTCTAATGAGTCGTTGCACACGGAAATGGCGCCAATTTTAAAAATCTTTAAATGTAAACACAGAAAAACTACAATAAAACTATTTTGATACTTTTATTTTATTTGTATGGAAATATCAAAATAGTTTTTTTGTATAAAAGTATCAAAATACTTTTATTGTAGTTTTTCTGTGTTTAAACGTGAAAGATTTTTAAAATTAGCGCCATTTCCGTGTGCAACGACTCATTAAACAGACTCTACATACCTTGTCGACGCAAGGTTCGATCTGCGGCCAGTCGTGTCTGTTGGGGTCGTTCAACTCGCTGAGATCGGGCGGACAGTGGAGCGACTTGGTGATCACCAGCAGGAGCTTCTTCACGGGGAATACCACACCCTGCGGACAAACATAACGCCTCGTTAAACATTACCACCCCGGCACGTGACGTCTCGCACAAATTGACAGTCCACACAGAACTGAATCAACAGAATAAATGAAAAAGTGGTTTGAAATTCTGTTTTCCACCGCACCGCAGCACAAAAAACACGCAAACGACTGTAATACGACTATTTTAAAGAAAACATGTTCAATAAAACATGTTTCAACTTTAAACTATTGAGTTTATTAATAAAAAATGCACTTTTACACACAGAACAATGGCGAGCGCATAGGCTGCTCGATGGTAGGAAAATGACCAAGAAGGCTTAAAAAAATATCAAAATGCAAATTTTGCCTTTCCCATACAATGAAAAAAATTTAAATAACATAAAATACGTCTTATTTTAAGCTTCCATGCTGGACTGGGAGTGATAGAAAAACGTAGAATGTGCCAGCTGCATCTCCTCCCGGGCATGCTGTAAAAATCAGCTAAGGGAATCGAGGGTTTCAGTGTATTGTAATTTAGGCGACGGGCTGACAACCCGTCACTATAGCAATATACATAATCATCATCTGTATAAGCCCTCGAAACTTGTCAGACGTGGCGGAACAACCTATTTTTAGGTCGTTTTTGCTCTACCTACCCCATTAGGGATACAGGCGTGATTTTATGTATGTATGTATTTTAAGCTGTTTGGGGTTAGTTTATCTAGACAAGCAGCGATCAGATAACATATTTTTATCCCAATAATCTTGATATTCCACTACAAATAACTTAAAACCTTCATTGAGATGTTCGCTACAGTCGTCACCTATGTTTCCCAGGTTTCCGGGAAAAAATCCAAGTGTGAATGCTATAAGTGAATTTTAAGGAATATAAATGCACTTACATTACATCGAAAAAGTTTTCAAAAAATCATAATAAAAAACTTGAGGTTTTGAGGGTATATGTAAAAAAACGTGACGTGATAAAAATATTTGGCATAATTATGTCAAAATGATGTGGGGGTGGGGGTAGACACAAATCAAATTTACTATAAATTGTTCAAGGGAATAGAGAAAAATAAATATTTGTAGACTAGTGATTCGTTATTTCACCTCACTGTCCAAGGCCCTAGATCACACGGCAGACCCAAGAAGCGCTGGTTAGACGTCGTAAAAACGGATATGGAAGAGAACGATCTTACACAAGCGGATGCCGAAGACCGGGCAAAGTGGAGTAGAAAAAGCCGAAAAGTGGACCCGCCTAGGGAGTATATAATATGTTCCTTGAGCGGACCATAGCATTAGGCCGGGAAAATGCTATAAGGAGATTTCATGGGAAGGAGCACGCATCTGCCCTTAGCCCTAGGTACTAAACCAAGGTTATGGTAACATCACAACCTCACCTGTTTATTTTCCCACTTTTCCATTCTCTTAAAGAAACCATCGTCTTTCCCATCGCTCTCAAACACAGGGAATAGTTCACCGGCGTTAAACATAAGAGCCATGGCAAAACTAAGCGGCACTAGAGGCACTCCTATGCTTTCTGAGGACTTCTGTTGCAGTTGTTCCTTGGTTAGATGTAGTTGTTCCTTGGTTAGATGTAGTTCTTCCTTGGTTAGATGTAGTTCTTCCTTGGTTAGATGTAGTTCTTCCTTGGTTAGATGTAGTTGTTCCTTGGTTAGATGTAGTAGTTCCTTAGTTGAATGTAGTTGTTCCTTGGTTAAATGTAGTTGTTCCTTGGTTAGATGTAGTAGTTCCTTAGTTGAATGTAGTTGTTCCTTAGTTGAATGTAGTTGTTCCTTGGTTAAATGTAGTTGTTCCTTGGTTAGATGTAGTTCTTCCTTGGTTAGATGTAGTTGTTCCTTGGTTAGATGTAGTAGTTCCTTAGTTGAATGTAGTTGTTCCTTGGTTAAATGTAGTTGTTCCTTGGTTAAAATATGTAGTTGCTCCTTGGTTTGATGTAGTTGGTTGTCATTCGAAAGTGTTAGTTCTTCTGGATTTTCGGCTATTTTCTTGTGTACCGGCGACCCATTCTGTGAACGTCCATTAATTACGTTAGACGTCTTTTTCATCAGTATTTTTTATGAAGCTTGGTGCTTTTATCGAGTCCCGATGAACTCTAGCATCTGAGTTTATTAATCAGGTATATGTATATAGACTGTCAAACCTTCTTTTGTCTAGTCTTTTTCTTTTGATTAGTTTTTAATTTGAAACTAAAAACATTCATTTACTCATCATGCTTATCATCCCGCTATCGTAAAATTATTGCATATCTCTAAAACCGCGAAATTGTTATCATACAATACAACGTCTAACGTAATTAAAAGATAGTCATACTACTAAGACCTCCCAACCGATTTTGTGGTATAGGGTTTTCAATGTGATGTTCGGGTTTTCAATGTGATGTTATCAGTTTTCAATATGATGTTCGCAGTTTTCAATGTGATGTTCGCGATTTTCAATGTATTGTTCGCGGTTGTTAATGTAAAGATGGGTTTTCGATTTAATAGTGACTCACCTGAGCGTTCTCCCACTTGCGTATCTTCCCTACGAAGCCGTCATCTTTCCCATCACTCGGGATCACGTGTTTGAGGTACCCCTCGAAGAAACTACACGCCATGCCGGTCCCGTAGTTTATGGTTGGCTGCGGACGCTGCTCCTGTAAATAAAAAAGTACGTTTCTTGGTTATTGAATCATTTCAGGCATATTCATTAAAGGGCAATCTTTTTGAAGTCGTTTAAGGTGATTCCTACCGGCAAATGGTTGTTTTTAAAAGGATATTTATACTAAACAAATCAATGGAAAATTGAAAATAAATATACATCTAAGAAATTAGTTCATGGTCTACAATGGCAAAATTTGAAAATATTGTAGTTCATAAATAAGTATGCTAAAAAACATTTGAAAGTAAAGCTGTTTTTATCAGTAAATTTGTTATTCCTTCTAAACTATTAGCAGCGCTTTCACGGTTCCTTCGGGAAATTATCCGTATTATGATTATCTAAAATTGGTACATAGCATTTTTATATTCGACGCTTAGTTTTAATGGAATTAGCTTTTTTGTGCGTTTTGCGCACATTTTTCACGCGGCCACGGAACAGACTTAACCGTCACGCCGTAGCGCGCGCTGATTTGAACGATATTCTACGGCATTACGGGCGATGGTTGCATATCTTGAAACTTGAAACTTGAAACTATCTTGAAATCAACCTTCTTAAATGCCGTGGGGTTACGCCTTAAGAAATTTTGTCAATCTAAAATTCACACTTAAGTCAATTTGATTGCCTCAAACTATATACGGTTTAATAACTGGCACCCATCTGGCACCAGGCTTTATCGGGCTGTTTAACACGACAATACATACTATAAAAAACATCCTTTTCAGGAGTAGCTTGTCACATACGTATAGTATAAATATTTTGTGTTACGGTGGAGCATGTGGAGCACTATCGTCAGCTGAACAGTAATTTTAACAGCGTGAGCCGTGGTTAAAAAAAATCATTTTTAGTCGAACGCGATATAAAATTAAATTTAAACACAAAGGAGACTGATTTTTATAGAAGTGCCGAATATTTTTTATTTGCAAACGTTGTTTTGATTGCAAGCACGTACAACAAAAGACCGCCTCTGTGCTCAGTCGTTTAAATTGGGTTCTGCATATTGATTTGGTTGGCATGGCACACGATTTAATTAAAACAATGAGGTACTAAATAAGGTACGGCAGATAAACAAGTTATTTTAATCCCGTCAAATATGTTTTTTTTTTTAAGAATTTGGTTAGTTTTAGCGTAATGTGATACTGGGTATCAAATCAACCAGTATTATTTATAATCATTTGAGTATTTCAATATAATTATATTCATTGATTTAGACAGGTTTAAATAACAATTTTGTGTTGAGTTTTTTACGTTATTTATACAAACCTCACATGTCTGCGTCAGCTGCGAAACCCTCGCCGGCGTACTCTGCAAATGCTTACGTAAATCCGACAGCTCCGAAGATTTCACATAGTCACTCTTTATAGCCTGAACTTCCAGTTTAAGCGACAGAATATCATTCATAAGAGAAGAGTCTGTGTGGTCGTATTTATCCTGTGGAATCTTTGCTAAATCCTTTGCTACGAAGACCGGCAACTTAGCCGGGTTTTCTTTAAGCATTCTTATGATATCTTGCAAGATCACTTTGCTTTCCTTTTCTTCGTCAGGTCTATTAAAATTCAGCTGTTCATACATAACATCTTCTGCCACTCCGACATCATGAGAAGAGAAATTGTCGAGGCATATTTTTAACAATTTAAAATCGTTTACAACGTACACTTTGTTTTGTAAATAACATAATAACTCGTTGATAACCAGTTTTCCACAGTTATTATTACTCATGATCACGTAGGTATAGCAACTACAACCGTCAACCGGTGGGCACGACGACCGCGTGCGCGCGCGCAACTGACTGACAGGACAGACTGACTCACACTCACTCACTGACTGATAGTATTATTACCGTTTAGCTTCGATTCGTCTACATTCTCAAGTCGTCAACTTACAACATAGATAGGTATATATAGACCACGTAAATTGACGACTACAAATACCTACCGGTTTCACAAAATGTCAACAACTTATTTCGCCAAGTTGCCAATGCCAATACTTTCTTAAATCTGCAAAATTATCTATTTTCAAACATTAATATTATAACATACTAGAGATACGGAAATATTGGCGAATTGGGAAATACGGTAGTCCTTTTGGGGATGTAGACGAAATGGGACAGCAGTAGAAATGAGCCTAACGATTATTATTATCACTAGTACCTATAGGTACTTAGCACTGCATAAAATAACAAAGATACGCGATTGCAACTTATCGCAAATTTGGGGAGATTAGCATTGTCTTGTCTCATTGAGCCATTATTGTAAAATACATGTGAACAAGATAATCGTACAGCTCTTACAAATACCTTATTTGCCAAGTTAAAAATGTATATTCAGTTTCAATTTAACTCTGTCATACCAAGGTCGAGTAGGTTTTTCTAAAAATAAATAACTCGACAAAACAGAATTTGTTGGCTCAATTCTAGTCTAAATATCTCACCTTGATTTATTTTAAATTAAACAAGACTTGTTTATAAGTATAGAAAAAAAAACAGGGTGATAACTTTGATCGCAAGATGTATCTAACAATAAAGCCTATTTATTCATTCACTATCTGAAATACCGGACAGACAAAAATAAGGCTCGTATTTATAAACCGATCTCAAGATTGAGAGCAATATTAAGTATGGATTTGACAGGTCGTTTTGTACTGAAATGACATTTTTGATACGAACTCAAACTCGCTGTCACTCTTGAGAGCTGATTATAAATACGGGCCTTACTTTCATACTACAATATTATGAGTATCTCTTGTCGAGTGGGGTTTCGAGATGACATACGGTCCAATGAACCGTGGTATCAATCAATGTATCAATGGTATCAACTACCTAATAGCACAGCTACTACGCCTCGGACGTGGTTTATTTAGCGACCACTATCAAAGAGCGACCGGGACGGCACCGACGGCTTAACTTATGAATTGTTCGTGAGTTTGTGTTCTGACTACAATATTAACTCACAGTTTGAAGGAACTGGCAGACCAGGAACAACGCAGCAAACCTGACCCAAAGAGCTTGTGTTCTTGATTGATACAATATTAACTCACAGTTTGAAGGAACTGGCAGACCAGGAATGCAGCAAACAGCAGAGGGCAGTGTTCTCCCAGCAGCCTCTGAATTGGTCGCCAAAAGGAAAAATGCCGACGTGTACGTCAATCAAGAGAGCTTGTGTTAATATTAACTTACAGTTTGAAGGAACTGGCAGACCAGGAACAACGCAGCAAACCTGACCCAAAGAGCTTGTGTTCTTGATTGATACAATATTAACTCACAGTTTGAAGGAACTGGCAGACCAGGAACGCAGCAAACAGCAGAGGGCAGTGTTCTCCCAGCAGCCTCTGAATTGGTCGCCAAAAGGAAAAATGCCGACGTGTACGTCAATCAAGAGAGCTTGTGTTAATATTAACTTACAGTTTGAAGGAACTGGCAGACCAGGAACGCAGCAAACAGCAGAGGGAAGTCTTCTCCCAGCAGGCGCTGATTGGTCACCAAGAGGACCAATGCCGACCCGGCATATGTCATCCAAGAGAGCTTGTGTTCTTCGTATAACCTCGAGAAGGAAAGCCGCTGGGAGGACAAGCTTCTGTAGGCTAAGACGCATAGCTCCTGTAAGCCTCGCGAGGTTAGCAGGTAGACTATGTAGCGAGCTGGAAGGAAAATGGAGGATAAGTTTATAGCCACAATGAAATCTGAACTTAAACAATGATATTATATACGATTTATTTTAGTGTGATAGTTTTGTCGAGCACGTAAGTATGGTAGAGCACACAGTAGAGCGTGATTTCAATACAGAGCGCAAAAATAAAATTATGATGTGCGCTAAAGGTTAATCATAATCATAACATAAGCGACTAAAATCGAATTAGGCCAGTTAAGAAAAAATAAAGGTGATGAAACTTCTTAAATTGTTTTGATAAAATCATGACCATTTCATTTGCGGCCCAGTATATTAGATAGCTAGCTTCCACTATCTACAAATAAAGGTATGCATACATAACATAATATACCTAAGTAATAATAACGACATCCTTTAACTAAGAATAACAATAGGTAGCTACATAATCAGTTATGTGTCTGCCCAGTCACGCAGTCATTACTACTTGGTGGCGCTCATATAATGTAAACAATAATAGATGGTTTCTCAGAAGTAAGCCAAATATATCGAAACATTGAAAGAACATAGGTACCAAACCAACCTGCTGAGATATAAACTCTAAACCAGTAACGTAAGGTTTACTTCATCGTTGGAATAACCTGAGAATGGATAACAAACAACCAGCAATTCTTGGAAACCATTTTGATAACATGTGTGTGGATAAGATTAATATATAGATTTATATAAATTTATATAAAACTGAAAAGGGTTGCTCAGTCAACGAAACTAAACAACTTTCACAAAGAAAATCGACCTCTACTGGTAAATAAAGTAGAAAAGATTTTTCCACACATTTTTTTATTTTTTGTGAAGGTTATTTTGACACAAAGAAAGCATTTGATTCAGTTTCTTAATCTTCACGCTCTTCACCCTATGGTGCTGCATTTTCGGCGCGTCTAAAGAATATCGAAACACAGATAAGAATGAAGTACTTATTATAAAAAACTTACCAACCACCGTTGCCCACTTGAGAGCATTCTCAGCACTCTGACTCTGCGACACTAGAACAAGGAAATATGCGACTGTTAGACGCTTTTGCCACAAATCAATCATTCTAATAGTTTAGACGACAGTTTAAGAGTTATGCCTTTGTTCGAGGCTCGTAAGCGTCTGATTGGTAGGACTGAACTGTAGCGAGAGCTTGGGCATATAGAATTAATAATGATAAGCTCCGAATACAATGCTATGTAACATGATACGTACAATAAACGGTAGACTTCTCGAGTTCAATTTAAAAAGTTTGCCAGTCTAAATAAAAATTAGGGACAGTGGGGGCACAGTGGGACAAGGGGTACAGTGGAACGATTGAAAAAACTATTCAAACTTCAAACGAATTCGCGCGCTTCCACTTTGTCCAATAGCAGCGTTTCATGTGTCACGTGATACCGCAGTGAAATATGGCCGACTTTCGACTACAAAGTTTTGCGGAGCTTATCATTATTAATTCTATATGCCCAAGCTCTCGCTACAGTTCAGTCCTACCAATCAGACGCTTACGAGCCTCGAACAAAGGCATAACTCTTAAACTGTCGTCTAAACTATTAGAATGATTGATTTGTGGCAAAAGCGTCTAACAGTCGCATATTTCCTTGTTCTAGTGTCGCAGAGTCAGAGTGCTGAGAATGCTCTCAAGTGGGCAACGGTGGTTGGTAAGTTTTTTATAATAAGTACTTCATTCTTATCTGTGTTTCGATATTCTTTAGACGCGCCGAAAATGCAGCACCATAGGGTGAAGAGCGTGAAGATTAAGAAACTGAATCAAATGCTTTCTTTGGTGTCAAAATAACCTTCAACAAAAAATAAAAAAATGTGTGGAAAAATCTTTTCTACTTTATTTACCAGTAGAGGTCGATTTTCTTTGTGAAAGTTGTTTAGTTTCGTTGACTGAGCAACCCTTTTCAGTTTTATATAAATTTATATAAATCT
>JARACY010003443.1:0-33191 GCA_029255725.1 Scrobipalpa atriplicella
GCTGAGTGTAGAATATTGTGAATTATTACGAGGTGCTATCTAATGTAAGCTGCGGTCGGTAAATGTTTGAAGAGCGTTTCTTTTGGCATGATTTTTTGAGCGGGTAGAGCCTATCTCGTGCAATTTCATATTCACATTCATAATAACAAAGCCTTTGTCGGTGAAGACTCATTGTTGTTAAGCCTCAGGTTATAGGAGCGTTTTCCAGCAGTACGTATACTTATTTATTACAAAGAGAATTGTATTCGCCGGAAATGCAATTGAAACTGAATGGCTAAAGCGAATGGAATGGCTTAAAAGTTTGTGAATTTCTAAAAGCGTTCAACAAATCTCATTATTTTATTAGGTAGAGCTGTTCCGAATGGGTTTATATTTGAAACGGAAGTACTGTTTACTTTTGAACAGGTACGTAAGGATGTATGAAAGCATACTTCAAAATAAGCGTTTTAGCTGGATCTACAACTTATTAATATTATGGTTAAGTATATTCTTAGGTAAATTGTGATAAATAAATATTCGGGTAATTCCACACGAATAGTTGTATACTTAAAAGGCCACTCTTTCGTTGACAGATTTCAAAGGCCTCGCGCGCGTCACCTCAGAACGTGCCAATAAAACAAAACAAACTGACCATGACGCAACTTAACTGAGGCCTATGGCCATGGCCAACCAAGCATCATCTCGTCGCGTTGATGCTTGCTAAATCCACTCCAATTTTGTCTGTGGTGAACCCGTTTGTTTGTAAAGGGTGCACACACATAACATAATTTGCGGTATCTACTGTTAGCTAGGTCTGAGTGAACCCTGTTTGTTTGTAGGTTGACACCATGTAATGGCATGTTGCTATCAGATGCAGCGCGACATTTCTCCGTGCCAGCGCCAGCACATTTATCAGAGCGCGAGATTCCTCGCATACTTGTACAGGCAATTTATGACTTAAACTCTTAACTTTACAGGATATATTGCCTTGCAATGTAACAAGCTTGATAGAAATGAATGATGGGTCCTGAAAAAAAAAAACTACAAATACTTCTGAATCAAGAATATTTGTTATTGAGGTATAAAAAATTCGGCTTATTTGAGCCTAAAACCTAAAACTAGAACTAAAACCTAAAACTAAAAGTATCGAACGACAATAGCCAACGAAAGAGTGGCCTTTTAAGTATACAACTATTCGTGTGGAATTACCCGAATATTTATTTATCACAATTTACCTAAGAATATACTTAACCATAATATTAATAAGTTGTAGATCCAGCTAAAACGCTTATTTTGAAGTATGCTTTCATACATCCTTACGTACCTGTTCAAAAGTAAACAGTACTTCCGTTTCAAATATAAACCCATTCGGAACAGCTCTACCTAATAAAATAATGAGATTTGTTGAACGCTTTTAGAAATTCACAAACTTTTAAGCCATTCCATTCGCTTTAGCCATTCAGTTTCAATTGCATTTCCGGCGAATACAATTCTCTTTGTAATAAATAAGTATACGTACTGCTGGAAAACGCTCCTATAACCCTGAGGCTTAACAACAATGAGTCTTCACCGACAAAGGCTTTGTTATTATGAATGTGAATATGAAATTGCACGAGATAGGCTCTACCCGCTCAAAAAATCATGCCAAAAGAAACGCTCTTCAAACATTTACCGACCGCAGCTTACATTAGATAGCACCTCGTAATAATTCACAATATTCTACACTCAGCAACACATTATGTAAACAATTTTTATGAATATGAGCTCTATTTTTCACGAGATAAAGTCGTTTAGAAGTTAAACTGTTTCTTTTGACGCATTGTCGACTGTACGAATGCAAGCAAGTATTTCTAAAAAAAGCGGCACCAGGATGTTTCACACAGTAATGAAATATTTTATTTCACGGGTAACAAAGGCTCCGTAGAATTTTAACTCAGACCTTACACAACAATGTACTCAGATTTTTAGTAATTCGCAAGTGTAAGCGGGTTTTTTATGTTCTTTTATTTCGTATGAACGTGTTGTGTGGATCGTGACTGAGTTGGGAATGGGAAGGCGCCCGGTTTAATCAGATCGGTCGTATGACAAAGAGAACGTACTGCACATTGTGACTTTCAACTTGGTCTTTTAATGTATTTTTCTACAATTTACAAGTAAAGAGGGGAGTATACACTGACTGAAATATGACTCGTGGAAAGTTCGGCGGGAATACACTGTAAGTTCTTCACCAGAAGGTTAATTCGTGTTTTTTTCTAATAGCAGATATTTTTCGAAAGTTTTGTACGGAATCTTCCGTTCGGCGTGAATACACTGTGAGATCGTCAGCAGAAGGTTACTTTGTGTTTTGAGTATTTTCTAATAACAAATAAGTATTTTTCAACGGTTTGTGCAGAATCTGCCGTACTTTCTTAGATGTGCCAAGGCCCTAATTAAAATGCTGCGTTTTCCCGGTAAGATGTTGATATTGTTTTCTCGGGTCTCTACCAAGAGTACCAAGAAACTAGGTAATTATGTATTGTATGAATAGAGAACCAGTTTTCTTGGAAAATAAATTAATTGAACTAATTTATTGCGGCAATTTCTTAGATCATTGAAAACTTATTAAATAATAAATATTTTTCATTCTGAGAAAAAATATTTCGCAAGAGGAACCACTATAGGAATAAAAAAAACAATATGGCTCATACTCGTACCCAAAGACCTTTTAAATCGAAATATCTCCCTAATGAATGAAAGGCTGCAGAATGCCGAATCTTCATTTGCACGAAATCCCAACGACCAGACGAGTGGAATAAAAAAATAACTCGGTCTATTTCAGCTCACGTAGGCACATACTGGCCTCGATTCGATAAAAACACGACTTCAATAATTAAAATAATTCCATACCTGACATTTTCTGTCATAAAGGAAAGGGACGGCAGTAAAAACGGACTAATAATCCTGTCTGTTCTCTATAGATGGTTGAATCGTGATGTGAAAGAGTTTACTATGAGTACATTCTGCATCCATCAAGTTTTTTTTAAATCACAGGATTTTATTATAAGTCTGTCGATACTTTCGTTTTCCGTTCGCTCACGACCACACTGACTGCAAAAAATTACAGGTACTTTGTGTTATTACCGAATCGAGACCATTGTGGAACTATCGGACCATCTGCCTAATATGATTAGCGATCAGTGCCGACTGAAATGTTATTAATTAACCGATGGGATGGACGATTTAATCACAGTATAGTGGTGGAAGGCCCGTGTGCACAACGAACGAGATTATGAATTCTAAAAACTTTTTATACCTACATGATCGTAGAGCTAGCTATGACTCTGGCCTAGCCTATGCCAGACAGAAGATACCGAGACAGAGTCGATATCGAGCTCATCTAGAAACTTGCAGTTACACTCGACTCGGGCTTACTTACTTTACTTCTCTGGCTAAACGACCCGAAGAAGATCTTAGCCTCCGACACAAAACGCCATTCGATACTGTGTCGCATGTCACTATTCAGCCTTTCGAAATGCCAGGCTGCATCGAGTGGCGTAGCTAGTGATTCTATCAATGAAAATTTTCATCTTTTTACATAATATCTAAAGTTCTATGTATCACGTTCTTGAAAAGTTCGTGCCGTGTAGACGAGTGGCTTGCCGGTGTGAATTGACCCTAAGGAGGTACAAATGAAACTACCGGTTTCGTTCGTAGCAGTGCATACGGGCCCTAATTCAAGTGTAACAGCGTTCGCAAATAGCCCGCGGTTGGCGGTCGCCGCGCAGCGCTCGTCGACGAATTCGGAATAGATTAATAATACTCCTCTGTAACCGTCAAAGCATGGGATCCTACTAGCTACTCTATATAATAATCGCTACAGCCTCTGTAATGCAAAGGTGGGGCAGGGTGAAGAAGGAAAAACTGTGGGAAAGTTCGGCTTGGGAGTAAGGAATGAAAGAGGAGACAGGCTCGTAGAATTCTGCTCATTACATAACCTCATAATAGCAAATACATGGTTCGAACATCCTGCAAGAAGACTTTATACATGGTGCTCGCCAGCTCATACACCAGCACATATTGTTAGAAACCAAATTGATTTCATCATGATAAATGAGAGATTCAGAAACTCCATAACTAACGTCAAGACTTTCCCCGGTGCAGATATAAAATCAGACCACAATCCTCTTGTAGCAAACATGCGAGTAAAGCTGAAAAAGTTACTACCCAAATCTGTTAATAAAAAAGTCTCATTGGACCGTCTGAAAGATGAGGCCGTTAAAAGATCCTTGAGTGTAAAACTTAACAATTGTATTAAACCTATTTGTGAAGAGGGAAATGATGCTCTAACAACATATGGTAATCTGTCCACAAAAATAAAGAACTTAACATCTGAAGAACTGGGTTATAACAAGAATAGTAAGCGACAAGAATGGATGACAGATGAAATATTGCAGTTGATGGATGAGCGGAGGAAATACAAGAATATCAACATAGACAAATATAACGGCACAGATGCAACTATTAATCTTAAAGTCTCAGTGGCAAGAGAACAATGGTTGTCAAATAAATGTGACGAAATAGAATTATTACAGAAAAAACATGATAGTTTTCAGCTACATAAACGAGTAAAAGAGTTTACAAATACTAACAAAAAGCAAATAAAAAGTATCCTTGTGAACAAAAATGGTAACATTGTTGTTGATGATGAAGAGGCCAGTGAGGTCTGGGAAGAATATGTACAAGACCTCTTCAAGGACAATCGGAAACAGGTGGAACCACTTAGTGAAATTAATCTACAAAGCCCAAACATAATAAAATCAGAGATTATCTCAGCTTTACAACGCATGAAGGGTGGAAAAGCCTTGGGCCCTGATGGAATTGCTGTGGAAGTATTAAAACTCATTCACGACTACAACATCGATGATTTAGTGACACTCTTCAATACATTTTATGAATGTGACAATGTGCCCCCTGTAGACTGGCTCTTGTCCGTTTTTACACCTTTACCAAAGAAGCCCAATGCCAAAAGTTGCGGCGACCACAGGATGATAAGTGTGATGAGCCATTTTTTGAAGATATTTCTAAAAATCATCCAATCCCGCATATACAAGAAAATTGAAGAGAATATAAGTGAAACACAATTTGGATTCAGAGCAGGACTAGGTACTAGAGATGCTTTAGTAGCAGTACAAGTTTTGGTGCAAAGATGCTTAGATGTACAAATGGATGTCCACATGTGCTTTATTGATTTCGAAAAAGCATTTGACAACGTTAAACATGATAAATTGATAACAATATTAAAATCGATTGGCTTAGATAAGAATGACATTAAATTTATAGAAAAGTTATATTGGAACCAAAAAGCTAAAATAAAAATTGATCACACCCTTACAAATGAAGTTAAAATAGAAAAAGGCGTTAGACAAGGTTGTATCTTGTCACCTTGTTTGTTCAACCTATATTCAGAAATGATATTTAGAAATGTCTTTGAACAACTTGATCTGGGCATTTGCCTGAATGGTAAACTAATACAAAATATTCGCTACGCCGACGATACCGTCTTATTAGCCTCTAACGCTGAAGACCTTCAAATTATGCTCCAAAAACTAAATGATGCTTTATCAGACTATGGTTTAAAAATTAACATTAACAAAACAAAACACATGATCGTCAGTAAAAATCCAACAGTTACATCACCAATACTTTTGAATGACAAAGTCATAGAAAGAGTAAAAAGTTATAAGTATTTGGGTTGTTGTTTAAATGAAGATTGGGAAACTGAGAAAGAGATCCGTATAAGAATCGAGACAGCCAGGAACACCTTCCAGAAAATGAAGAAACTGTTATCCAATAGGAAAATCAATCTAAAACTGAGGTGGAGGATGGCGAAATGTTACATTCTTCCTATATTAATGTACGGCTCTGAAAGTTGGACCCTAAAACAAAACTTAATCAAAAAACTCAATGCTTTTGAAATGTGGATCTACAGACGAATACTCAAAATTAAATGGACAGATAAAGTAACCAATGTAAGGGTTTTAGAAATGATGGGTAAAAAGATGGAAGTAGTAACAACAATCAAAAGAAGAAAAGCAGCATATTTTGGCCATATTTACAGAAACGATAAATATAACCTACTAAAATTAATTATTGAAGGCAAAATTGAAGGTAAACGAGGCCGAGGCAGACGACGAACATCGTGGACACGGAACATAAGAGACTGGCTCGAGGTGGACAGCACAGCCGAGTTAATTCGCATGACTGAAGATAGGGAGACATACAGACATATGGTCGCCGACCTCCGGGATGGAGATGGCACCTGAAGAAGAAGAACAGCCTCTGTGGTTCGTCGTTCTGGGCCTCGGGTTCTCGATCTGGAGGTCATGGGTTTGATTCCTACGGGCGAACTTGTAAGTATCCATTTATCACTTTGTGAGGTTTTCCCAAGTAATATAGACATTTAGTCCAGAAAATATTCCGAGCTTTGGAATTCGGAATGTTGGTCTTGGTCGCTATCATTAAGAGCGGCGGCTACAAAAACATTTCAGAGACCATTTAAATAAGTAAGTATACTGACGCTATGTCTCATCGGTCATTGTCATTAGACGACTCGAAAACTCGATTGCGAATGTTGTTTGTTATTTTCTAGGCTGAAGTGGCAGTGGGCTGGTCACATATGTCGTAGAACTGATGGTTGTTGGAGCAGACGAGTTCTAGAGTGGATATCGCGAATCGGCAAACGTTTAGGACGACCTGAAACCAGGCAGAAATTGAATGATAACGCCTGAAGACCGAGCTGAGTGGCGTGCCATGGGAGAGGCCTATGTCCAGAAGTGGACTGATACAGACTACTGATGATGATCTGTTAGGTACTAATAAATTCTCTGTTAAGGCGCGCTGATTTAGACGATATTTCAACGGGGTTACGTAGGTAGTTTGCATATCTCGTAATCGAGTCACTATCATTCGTCGTTTATGTAATGGTATGTCTTTGTCCATTACTAGCTTTGGTGACCATCTCTTCACTTAACTCAAAGCGAGCGTGCTCTTCAGATCCGGAAATGAAGAGGCGCCTGTGTTACAGAGCAGAGTAGCAGACAAGGAGGTCGCTAGAAGCACTTGCTTTAATCTATTCCAAATTATAGAATCCTATCTTGACGATAGAGAATTAGAATTCATGTGTCAATTATATTGGATGTAATGTAAGGGATAGCTTCTAGCAAACTTTTAGGGGTTGCTCAGTCGACGAAACTGAACAACTATCACCAGGGAATTATTTCAGGAAGTACAACCAAATTTTAAAGATTTGTATGGAAAAGCAAAAAAAAAAATACGTTACTTGAAAAAAAATATTCAAATGTTGTTCAGTTTCGTTGAAGCAACCCTTATCAGTTTGCAGGAAGCTGTCTCTTATTAGTTAAATCACATCGTGTAGTTGAATCAGGGCCATTGATAGCTTGAGTCAATCATAAAGTGCTCCCACAGGGTAGTTAGTTACATTTTAAGGATGTACCAAAGCAAAGCTACAACACGCTCCGTAGTTCATCGATAAATACATTTCTGTTACTCTGTAAGTCTAAATACAAGAGAAAATATAATAAATAGAAGGTCACACAACCCTCCGGAGAATTCTCAAACTGTCCAATAAACGTCGAGCTATATGGACTTATACGAAACAGAATAATATTTTATTATGCCTTGGCAGGCCAGATTCCTAGAATTTTATTGGTATTCCAATTTTGGCTGTCCAATAACAAACATTCACTTATAAAGGATATTTTTTACAAATGGTAGGAACTGTATTAGTAACTCCATGCTGGACTGGGAGCAATAGAAAAACATAGAATGTGCCAGCTGCATCTCCTCCCGGGCATGCTGTAAAAACCAGCTAAGGGATTTGAGGGTTTCAGTATATTGTAATTGGGTACTTGACTGGGTAGCTTAAAAAATTCAAAACATTTATACTTAAAACTGATGACTAAAAATATTGTGAATTTCATTCATCATTAAAAAAAAAAACACATTTAGATTTTAATAATCGAGTTAAAAGTATATAAGTTATTTATTTGAGTAGTCAATATTTACTAAAATGTGACGTCATAACTCACTATTTTCACACAAAAAAGCGTTTTTGACATTTCATAAAAAGTTGCTGATTTGACTAGTTGGAAAGTAGCCAATTTAGGCGATGGGCTGACAACCTGTCACTACAGCAATATACAGATTTATCTTAAAAAACCCTCAAAACTTGTCAGACGAGGCGTAACGACCTTTGTTTAGGTCGTTGACGCTCTGCCTACCCTATATTGGTAAGTGCAAAATATGCGATCTTAGGGCGTAACTCAACTCACGTACAGGGTTTGTAAAACCTTGAGTATGGGTATTGCATTCCAGTCTCACAATTCCTAGAATTCCCTCCAATATTCTCGATTGGTCCTACTAAGGAACTCGAAGTCGCTGCATAACACTTTGTACGGTATGTCAAGGTTTAAAATGAACGTGGCAAAAAAAAAAGAACTAAAATACCATACATGCATAAAGTCACGGCCTATCCCTCACGGGGTAGGCAGAGCGTAAAACGACTCGAAAAACGTCTTCGCTACGTCTGACAGATGTGTTTTCTGTCGCTTCCAGTCCAGCGTGGAAGAACCCAGTCCACTATTAAAGATGATTACTGACAGGTCATATCAAATTAGGTAAAACTCAAAAACTACTGGACGGATTTCGGAAATTCTTTCATTATTAGAAAGGTACATCCTCCTTGAGAAACATAGATTACTTTTAATGCGGGAAAATATTTGATTCCCATGGAAAAACTCATTAACCCTCATTAGGCGCCATTTTTGACAGTTCTCCTAACATACAGCACCCCTGCCCATCATTTATACCCTAGACGGGATAGAAGAAACAGTTTTAACTTTTTACCGCGTTCTGTACGTTTTACAACTCCGTGCTGCGGATCTGCAGACTCTTTTACGGAAGTGCGGAACCTGAGTGCGGAACTTGGTTCCTGTGGCACGTGCAACAAAATACCCCTTCCCCCCATTTCTTCGCCCAGGCAGTTTTTATGACCCCAATGTTAGAATGGACGTAGGTCAGTCTTGTTCTTCTACTTTGGCAAGAAATCATCTTGTTTATTTAACTGTATTTTTTTATGTGTTGGTTTAATAGGTATTTTCAGCATCGGGTAGAGGTTTTCTTTACAAATTGCAATAGGTTAGGGAATTACTTTTAAATCCAAACATGGCGACTACCGCTCGTTGTTAATTTTCTATCTCGTTTGTTACAAATAAAATAGCTGGAATCAATACTAGTATACCGGGTGTAACAGCTCTGTCTTTCAACTTGCACCAGGAAATTATTTCAGGAAATTAAATCAATAATTTACTTCCCCATACAAAATGACCATCTCGATCAGACAATTTTGTACTTATGGGGAAGAAAAAAAATCATTAAATATTTCTTTATGAGAGTTGTTCGGTTTTATCGAATGAGCAACTCTTGACAATAACGCTGCTCAAAGCAAACGTAACAAAAAGAAACTATCTAACTACTTCAATGAATAGAATCTGTCACTTACACCACCCCGTATAGACCCTTATTAAAAGCATGCATGAAGTTTCCTTACATGATTATGCGAGTACCTTAAACTACAGCTAGTCCACACGGGGGCAAGTTGGCACCCCAGCGTCCGAACTAACCCACCAAGTTTGCACAGTGGGGCTGTTTCGCGCGAGTTGTGTGTGCTCTAAGCACTTTAACTTGCCAAGTTGGTCTTTGTCACCATCACGGATCGGGGTAGGTGTGCCAAGTGCGATGGTACGTTAGGGTATCTATGTAAGGTAGAGTATAGCCTGATGTTGTCGTGAAAATACTGAGTTTAAATTATAGAGCGCGGTTATTAAGCAAGTTTGCGATCTAGTGCTTAGAATTAAAGCATAAAACTAATTGCCTCTGTGACCAAGTGTTTGAGAAGCTCTCAAAAATATTACCGAATCATTACCATTTTTTTTAATTTATGATGTGTTGTCATTACATCATAAATAAAAACTGCGTGGTCTAGTGTAGTTACCTTAGTAAAAAGTGACTTCAGCCATCACCTAAAAGTGCAATACATTGAAAACTCTGAACTCCCTTTAAAGACTTGCAGTAAGTCCGACAAGAAAAGCAACTTCCACCAGCTGTTTATATTTTAACCGCATCCAGTCCAGAATGTCAATTTTAATCTTTCACCACACCACGCTTGTCAACATGGCGATGTGTGGAGTGCTCAGACCCGCAATCGTCATCAAAGGATCCAAAGGCGACCCTTTATAATCCCGCTAACCGCTGGATCTGTTTACACGACACGGACTGCGCCATGTTTGGGCATCCTGCACCCGCTTTTTCTTCAAACGTCAAGGTTCTTAACCATGCCATATTATAAGTGTTTTTTTTTATGCGTAGCCAACGTAGGGCGAATGATTATAATACAGAAACAGAATAAATAGCGTAGGCACGAATACACCTAAGCTACCTATTGGATGTATGGCAGTCAACTTGAACCGTTGGATATTAGATTACTAACTTAGTTGCTCAAATAGATCTGACTAAGAAATTCTTTCAGAACATGAAATAAAAATTTGGATTTTTCCATTAGCTAATCGAAGCGGTCATTTCGTACGGGAGTTAAAAAAAATCATTTCCTGAAAGATTTTCTGGTGAAAGTTGTTCCGTTTCATTTCGTATCAGTTAGCTGGAATCTGTCCCTTACACCTGGTATTCATATTCATAAAATAGGTAAATTCTCCCAGTCCGTTATGTGGGACTGCGGACTGGCACAGTACATAGTACACGTGGACCTACTGGCTTACTCTACACTGTGCCAATCCACCCAACAGGCTCTATATTACGCAGAGGTCGCGACTTTATCTCAGTTTCCGCCCGAACTGCGTTCAGAGGCGATAGAGTGAAAATAGTGGCACAATAAAACAGGACCGGCCAACTATATCGGTCGCGGGCCCGGAGCCCACTTCTTATCGGAAAACTATAAGCGTGATTCATTGCGGGCCTCTATTTACTTACCGCTCTCTTGCTGCACCTGAAGTTGGGAGATTACATCGCGATCGAATCGACTCCAGTATCGATTCTTATTGTTGCCTAGTACTTTGTTCTAGAAAGCTAGAGTTGCAGCGGATTCGGTTTTCTTTGCGCATTTAAGGCGTTTAAAGGAATTGGCTTGAATGTTGTAGATAGAAGCTGTTGTTTATTGTTATTGTAAGTACTTGGTTTTGTCAAAGAACTGTTTAGCAGTATTTTTAGATAACAGGACAAACTTTAGTGGTAAAATATAAGACAAAAATTTTAACACTGAATATTTTGTCGTAGGTAGGACCTGTTTTTTCTGATCTAGTACTTATATTTTTTTTTTATTCTCACCTATTTTAGCAGCCGTGAAACAAAACTTTATATTGAATAAGTAAGTTTAGTTCTTCAAAACTAATGGCATAGAGCAGCATTATTTAAACTTACCAACATACCAACACACACACACACAACAACAACCAATATTCTTCGTGGATGTTTGAAAAGGTCTGCCACGGCCTTTACATCAAACCTCAAAACCTTAGCTTAGAAATCTAGCAGACTGGCGTTCTAGTTTCCCAAACGTCATAAACTGATGCATATGCCGTTGACGGAACTCTGCAAAATCCTAGAGCCAAGAACATCCTATCGTTACCATATCAATCATACGCGACAGAAGCTAAATGGAAATGGAAATGGCTCTCCGGCGCTCCACAGGTGAATCAGGCGAATGTGCTCAAATTGCGAGCTGACGAACTACAATTGGATTATTTGCCGCGTAGTTAGATAACTGCGGTTTCTAGAAATAATTGTTTCCGTGTACCTTGCTCAGTAGACGGACTTGAAAAACAATCCTGCCTGAAAATCCTGAAATGCAACTTTTGACGCTGTAATAAAGTTTCCGAGACTTCGTTTGTTGCATTTTCACAAAAAATTGAATCAACTCATTTTTGAGTTTATTTGTAACTAATACTTACACCTACTACATACAAAAATGCATCTAATCTTTCTTAATATAATTTTAGTTCTTAGAGAGATTACCACCACATTATTTTTACAATAGTAAGTGAAGTCTGACCTACATTTCAAGAAACTCAAACAGAAAATTTAGCTTTCCGAAACTTTGCTTTCTTACTTCCGAAAGTCGATCTGAGCAATTAGCTCAGTTCCCTTTTACTTCGTTCTCAAAATATTTGTCAACTCCTTGAACTGGGCTGAAGTAGGCTGTAAAGGTACCGTTAAATGGAACCTAGGTAGAGGCACTCCGTACAACGGAATAGTCTAATGGGGCGAGTCACCATCAGGGAAGTATATTTTTGAGTTTCGGCATAAGATTAAAGTAAATAGCATGAAATTTTTGTCATCGACCCATATGTCCAGCCTTTGCTAATAGCACGCATGAGAAACTACGGGGTGTAAGGGACAGAGTACCGAATACAGATACGGGTTGCTCAGTTAAAGAAAACGAACAACTACATATCACCAGGAAATTAAAACAAAAATCTTTCTTGCTTTTCCATACAAATTGTCTGATTGAGGTGGTCATTTTGTATGGGAAAGTAATAAAAAAATTCCAATGTATATCATCTAGGTTCCAACAGGCCGTAAACCTCGGTAATAGGTTAGAATCAATCACCGAATGTTTACCAGCGCTTTCCCTATGTAAATACCAAGGTAATACCTGCAAGGCGTGAATTGATTGATCTTCGATAATACCATAACGTCTTTCTGATTTGAATACTCGGTACCATTTGGCATTTACTCGTTATTTCTTTCTCTAAATCCAACTTCTTGAACTAAGTAGGCTGTAGAAGTGTAGAAGGACAGAATAACTAATAGACTAACGGCAGAGGCACACCGTATACAACGGTACGGTGCAATGGGGCGAGTCACCTCGTTTGCCGGACTGCCCCGCGCCAAACGAACCCGCCAACAAGTATTCAATTTTGCCCCGGTCTCCCCAGGCGACGCTGCTTTTTCCCGCTTCAGTGGTTGGTTCATATTTTTTTCAGAGGCTGAATTTGATATCGGACCTATTATTGTAAATGTATTTCTTCCAGACAATCAAGTGATTTGGCTTGAATTGTCCTAACCAAACTTGGGAAAATCTCACAAAGTGATAAATTGACAAATATCAACTTTTTGTTCCCCCCCCCTGAGAATCGATCCCAGGACCTCCGGATCGGGAGCCCATGGCTCAGACCACTAGACCACGGAGGCTGTTGTCGTATCGAGAGCTTTTTATTTTATTTTAATAGGGTTCTGAGAATTCCGAAGAAAGTGAAGAGGGTAAACGACATGGAACTAATATCCTCTTTGGAGGATTCCACGGATTTAATATTAAAATTGTTATTTGAATGCTATTTATAAATCGAAGTCCAATACAGAAATGTAAATCAATAGAACATGGAAGTTCTATTTACCTCTAAATGGTTTGCTCTAAAATGTTAATCAAATAAATATGTATTTGAGTAAGTAAAGTTGTGTAATTTATATATGAGTAAAATTATGTAATTTAAAATGCGTAGCTACAAAGTCTCCGGTTAATCAATTATTAGGGAATTTTCAGATTAATATATAATTCAGGAAACGAAAAACATGAATTGGATTATTGATAAACAAAATTCAACAGCTGATTGATTTTTTATTATAAATCAATTAACTAGAATTCAAGTATGTGTAGGAAGAGAAATTTATTTTCCCATACGTTGATCTTTAAAGGCAAAGTAACGAGAAACGAATAAACATACATACGTATATTTAGGCCCGTATTTATAATCAGCTCTTAAGAGTGACAGCGAGTTTGAGTTCGTATCAGAAATGTCATTCCAGTACAAAATTACCTGTCAAATCCGCACTCAATATTGCTCTCAATCTTGAGATCGCTTTATCAATACGAGCCTTAATCATTATTCCATAACTCTACATCAAACAATCTTCAATGGGTTCTCAATTCGAAATGACTACCTTACGAAATGAAATACTTCCTTTACAGCATTTTCTTTGATCCAAGTTGTAAAACAAGAGTAATACGTAGGAGCATGTGATTTGAAATACACAGCTCGGATTTTACTGAACTTCACTTCAGAGTGTTTGCAAAGGTTTTTGACATGCTTTTGTCGTACCCCGTAAAGACGGATATTCAATTTTACCATAAATCAAAGATATGTGAAGTACGGTAATGTATTTGTAAAGATTTGAGCAATAAATATAGGACCTATTTATTAACTTCGAGATAGCACGACAGAAACGATGATAGGAATGTGTATTTTTATTTGCTTTACATAAAATAAATTTGATAGGGTGAAGATATACTTATTTTAAGATAACATGAAAATATAAAATCATAAAAAAATTACATTTAGGATGTGTAATAGAAGACAAAGCAGCAGTTAGTTTAGGAAGCATTTAGTTTGACACGTGAATCGTCCTACTTTGCAAACAAAATACAAAGCAGACAAAGATATATCCCAGGGAAATGAGAGAGGCGACATAAAAATGGTGCACTCTTTAAATCCAAGTGTGTCTGATACTTTGTTGCATAACCGTGGTTTACGGAGTTTAGTCGACTGACTTCCCTCTTTCCTCCCCTATATTTGTTTTACTGGGCGTTTATTCCTAGACTTTTGTACATTTTCACACGATGTTTGTTATAACCCGGAATATTGTGCTTTACATTGTTACTCGAATGCTTAAGTTTGCAAGGTTGTAGGTAATTAAGAAACTTTTAAAGGCACATGTGGTGTTCTTTTTATGATGTAAGAAATGAGAGGAAAATGTGGTATGATAGTTTTTTAAAGCAATTTAATTTAATCAATACTAAACGGAATGATTAATTTCAAAAGTATTGTAATTTATCGTTTAACAGATTTAACTGTGAGTTAATTTTTTCCTCTGTTTAGATTTTATTCCGCAAGAAGAATAACAAACAAATAAAAAACTTTCGATACAAAGACAGTTTAAATGTTTGTTATTTGATTTAACCCATATGGGAAGACTTCGAACTCTCGACTGAAATGCACTCGGGCATCGTATGATTGCTTTTTCAATAAAAAAATTCTAATAACTTTTCACACAATCGATCACAACGCACGTAGGTAGGTACATACAAGTATGGCAAAGCGGCAGTCGTGAGATAAAAACACTATACAATAATACCTACAGAGACTGAAACAGAACAAACGGAGACCTCAATGCGGGCGGTCTGGCAGTCGGTTCGGGCGGTCGGGCGGTCGGGCGGTCGGACGGTCGGACGGTCGAAAACACCGCGGTACAACTTATTTTCCGGCAATTTGTCTCCGACCGGCACTGCATTAGGCAAATACGTCTAATGCCGACTGCCAGGGACCTTACTATAGGTACTTTGATTTAGGTACGTGGTTAGGTACCTTATCGATAGAAAAATGTGTAACACAATATATAAAAATTTGTTTTAACCAAGAATATTTGTTTGGCGAGATCTTGAATTATTCATACGATGTAGATAAACGGCATATAAAAAATGTTTTCTTTATTTACATTTGAAGGCAACATTTAATGTCTTACAATAGCTATTCCTAAGGTACCTACACAATTTTTAGAAGAAAACTACTTGTCAATCATCCAGCGTAGCAAAATCGTAGCAAAGTGCTACGGCGTAGCACTATTGATTTACCCCGGGCATTAGCCACATGGATAAATTATTACAAACATAACGAAACACAAGATTTGTTCTCATTAAAGCAAAAGGTTTTTAATTAAAATATGCAAAGAGCGATAATTTATTACTAAAGCAAGGACAAATCCGTTATTTACAAAGAAATAGTACACGAACAACGCAGTATCATGTAGCAGGCATATTCTAGAACTCGATATGTTGTAACTTTACTATATTATTCGAAACTTTTGTTTTAAGGGTTTGTCTGAATGGAAAGAATTTTTTATATGTAATTTTTTATTTGTTATATGTAAAATAAAAAAAAAAACGGGCGGACGGACGGACAGTAGAGTCTCAATAATAGGGTCCCGTTTTTATTCTTTGGGTATGGCACCCTAAATAGATATTTGTATTTTTGGGATGAAATGTTTCAGATGGAGGCAGTCTTTTTGATTGTGTAGCGGGACGTGGGCGGGGTGCGGGAGGTAAACGTTAACTGATCCACCAATAGCACGGCTTCACGCTTCAACTCATCTTCAAGAAGTTTGCCCCCATCTGTACCTACACTGTAGTCACTGATCATGTGACCAGAATTATACATATTACGATTAGTCGATTTTTTTTATTGACCCACCACATACAGAACGCGAATGCATTTGCATTTTATAATTATTTTGCATCTATAATAATTCGGTTTTTCAAATAACAAACATTGTTTCCATTATGAGATGCATAAATAATTCAGTTTGTAATATTAATTCATTCGTAAAATACCTAATTCATGTTTACTGGAGAGCGTACTAAATGTACAGCAGCGTAATAAATTCTCCCTTAAATGCCTTGGTTAGGCAAATCAAAGTGAAGCCAAGTTAAAGGTGTGTAAATAAAAAAACTGCAGATTGTTATGGAATCATCCTAGCGGTCCAAATCGGATAAAGACAAAGGTAAAGATATCACAGACTTGCCTTTGGATAAGTTACCGTAGTTTTTAAGCAGCGATTTGACATTACATTGCTTGTACACGAGTCTTACTTGAAAAACTACTGCAGCTAAGCAGCAATGTATATCAAATCGGGCCCGATCGGCCGGGTAATGTAATCGCTGCATTATACAGGTGTAAGGGACCGCGTACCAGACACTGATAGGGGTTGCTCAGTTAACGAAAATGAACAACTTTCACCAGGAAATTCTTTCAGGAATAGAATTTTTCTTTGCCTTTCCATACAAATTGTCTGATCGAGTTGGTCATTTTGTATGGAAAAGCCTTTCTTTTTCATTTCCTGAAAGAATTTCCTGGCAAAAGTTGTTCATTTTCGTTGACTGAATCAGTTTCTGGTACGCTCTCCCTTACACCCCGTATTGTTACTTATTCTGTGCTTTAGTCTAATATGCATGTAGGCAACCTACAACACTGCCAAGTACGTCGTCTCACGATAATAAGCTTACTACGATACAAGCGCCCTCTTTGGCATTGCAGATGTGCGCGGGATTCGGTGGGAGCACGGAGCCACTTACTCCGCCTCAGTGTCGCGTAAAATGCACCGCGGAATCTGTTCAAGAACGCTACATGTGGCAAGAGGTACAGTCAGGGATGTAGGAGCAAGCATTAGATAATAAGCCTAGCGGTACAAGCGCCCTCTTTGGCATTGCAGATGTGCGCGGGATTCGGTGGGAGCACGGAGTCACTTACTCCGCCTCAGTGTCGCGTAAAATGCACCGCGGAATCTGTCCAAGAACGCTACATGTGGCAAGAGGTACAGTCAAGATTATAGGAGCAAGCATTAGATAATAAGCTTACTGCGAAACTAGCGCCCTCTTTGGCATTGCAGATGTGCGCGGGATTCGGTGGGAGCACGGAGCCACTTATTCCGCCTCCGTGTGGCGTAAAATGCACTGCAGAAACTGTTCAAGAACGCTACATGCGGCAAGAGGTACAATTAGGGATATAGGAGCAAGCATTAGACAAAAATCACTGAAAATAAAATGATATTTCATTATAGAAAAGGAACTTTATCGTAACAATCTTATTTTTAAATCAGAGTAAAATATAAAATTGATAGAGTTCAATATATTCTATGCACAATGAGCAAAGCGTGCTAAAAACAACGTAAATCTTTTTGTATCGCAAACAAACTACATTCAGACGATATCGACAGTCAGTCAGCACTGATAGGTACCTACTTATCAAACATTAGAAGACAATTTTGTCTCCAACGCGTCCACCAAAAATGAACCAATCCGGTATATAACCCAAGAATAAGTACAAGAATAACCCAGCCCGCATGTTTGTGCACCCATTTGCCTGCTCGCGACGTATACGAACTCCAGTAATGGATTTTTTGAGGGTGACACGGTACGTAGATTAACCACGCCTGCATTTTAAAGTCGGTGTAAACTTAAAGAGCTCTCTGAGTGTTTCGGTAGTTTGTAGTTAGTGCCTCGTTATAGGAAATGTATTGGCATGCTGGATTGAAATGTGTTCCCGGAGTGAGATAAACTTTTGGAATATTGATGATAAGTTTATGACTGTAGTTATCTAAAAGAGTAGCGTAGATCTAAGCAAAATGGACTTCGGATGTTTTTATTAATTTACGACGTGTTTGCTTTTGGCTCAAAAATAAAGAAAAAGAAAAAGAGTCAAAAGTCTAAACCAGAAGAGACAAAGACTTACGTAGTTGATAATGCAGCGAATATCCCCAAAATCCTTAATGACCATGACATTTCTTTATGGGGGACTTATTAGCTGGACCTGTGATGCCGTTGCCCAAGGTGAACTGTTAGAGCATAATTTATTAATTTAATAATAATAAGAAGAATTAAATAATAAAACTTAAGAATTATAATGAGATTGTTCTTTTGCAAAATATCATCAATGTAACTATTTTCTATCTGTAGGTTGCTACGGACGTAAAATGAAGAACTCTCTCAGTAAAAAAGAAAAGGTAATGGAATTAGAACATAAAAGGAAATGTTCCATTAGACAGAACACGGTGAGTAATTAAAAGGAAAGTATTAATTAGCTCAAAAACTTTCAGCAACGGAAATTAAAGATTATTATAAAAAAGAATACCAATTTCATTAATTACCTAACTTGTTTGATGTGATTTAAGAACTCAGATGAATATTTTTAAGTACCTACGATCACGTCAAACGTTACCTACGATCATGGACCAATAGAGATAAAACATAGAATCTAGTCGCTGCTTCTTTTCATACACTGCGTAGTCAGTTGAGTATTATGATACTAGCAGTATTGATTGACTAACCAGCAACGCAATGTACTGTACCAAGTTTTATGAAACCTGCCTTAGAGCATCAGCGGATCCTTGCTCAGCGGCCTGCAACGAGGCTTACTGTCCTCTCTATAGTTTCAACCAACAAATACTTATGAGACGAACCAGATCACAAACCTTGTTTGGATTCAGGTTGTTAGTTACTTTTTTATCAAGATCCTATAGTCGTAGCTTCTGTAGGTTTATATTGCATATTTTAAACGAAAATTTAATTTGAAATTGATTTTAATGAAAATTCTTTGCTAAACCATTTCGTTTTGAAATGAATAGTTACCCTAACTAAAAACTTCGACGTAGAAAACATGTTTACCAGATCGCACATAGGTACCTACATATTACAGAAAAGTGCAAATGGATATTTTCACTACTTCCATCGCTATCATGATGATGAGGCGGAAAATTTCATTATTTAACAGATTTGTTTATACCCAAGGCATGAAAGGGATCCTTTTCTCGTACATTTTCATTGTGTTGTAATGACTCGACGATTTCCAGAAATAGATTAAGGTCCGTAACATTTTGATGGGGTTCATTAAGATTACATATTATTTTGCACGTGTAATTATGATGTAAGGTGAGTGGAGTAGCATAATACCTTTTGAACATAATATGATATCAATTATTCCCATACGCTGATGGAACATAGGAAGCTGGTACAGAACTCAGATGCGAGGAAATTGGATTGCATTGCAAAACCAACCATTAATTAAGATCCTTCAGCTAGACAGACATTAGGCATAGGCTGAAATAACAGTACCTATTGAATACCGTTGCACTGAATGGACCGCTAGGAAATACTTAGTTTCACGCCTTGGGGTATAAACAAATCTGTTAAATAATGAAATTTTCCGCCTCATCATCATGATAGCGATGGAAGTAGTGAAAATATCCATTTGCACTTTTCTGTAATATGTAGGTACCTATGTGCGATCTGGTAAACATGTTTTCTATATAGTTATTATAAATTTATTTATTCTGTTTGCACTACTGTACTCCACCTGAGTACAAACACGTTTTTCTAATTCAAAGTTTATCGCAACCAGTCAACTGTAAATTAGAAGTCTAGCGTAATAAAAAATGGCGCGTTGCGACGTACTACGTTAAAAAATTGCATTAGGTTGTACCACTCCCACTACGGTTAATTTGTTGGTCCCACCTCGCTGGAGCATAATTTCTGCTTGATTTTCCACTCTGGACGCTGGTTCACGTCTAGATCATATTTCTTGCGGAGTCTCTGAAATGCATTCTGTTTTGACTTGAAACATACTGGAGAAAATGGCGGTTTGTAAAGGTGTGTAGCGGTTGTATTTTATATTCTAGTTATATAGCACATAGCCTTCCTTCGTGGTCTAATTGTCTGCTTTAAGTCATGGACTCCTGATCCAGAGGACTTAGATTCGATTCCCATGGGGTAAACAGAAAATTGATATTTTGTCAATTTATCACTTTGTGAGTTTTCCCAGTTAGTTTAGGACAATGCGGGCTAAATCACTTAACTGCCTGTAAGACAAAATATTCCTTGCTTCGGTGGGCATGTTAAGCCGTCAGTCCCAGTTGCTGTCTTTGACAGTTGGTTGTTACATAAACAAGCATAAACCATAATCAAAAATGTTTATGGGTAAGTATATTTATTTAAGGTACACGCAGTTTTTTTTTTTTCAATGTATAAATAGTAGACTGCTTTATCTGGCCAGCCGGTCTTAATTAATTTCTGTTTTGCTCAACCGTAAATAAATAATTAAAAATAACAAGTGAAATAATTATTATGTAACGTTTTGTTAAAGGCTCTCAAAATGATTATTATGAGTGTGTCTCTTGTAGGTAGTGAACCATTCGAAAAGCCATCCAAAAATAAAATGTGTTGCAATCAGTAAGTAGGTATAGTCGTAATATTTAGGATCGTATTTATAATCAGCTCTCAAGAGTGACAGCGAGTTTGAGTTCATATCAGAAATGTCATTCCAGTATAAAGCCACCTGCCAAATCCATACTTAATATTGCTCTCAATCTTGAGATCGCTTTATAAATACGAGCCTTAATTTCGTTATAGTTTATCTGTAAGTAAAGCAGATGACAAAAAGAAGACTGTACACTGTAAAATATTCCGTCGTCCAAGATTCGTCTGCGGAATAAAGCCGCCTGTACACCGTAGCTACTAGCTAGCTCACATCTTAGTCCCCTGTAAGACTCTTATGACCGTCTGTACCCGACTTTAGGACCTCACGTTTTAAATTTCTATTCACCTGTATAATCGGATTTCCGACCGTTTTGCTCGTTGCATATAAGTCTTTGAAATTGTGGGCGGATTTTTGCTGTCTTATATTTTTATGTTTTCTGCATGTATGAATAATTTATATTTTGGTACATGTAACAGTATATATCAATGTATCTAGAAAATCGTGGCATGAAATCATTAAGAAATAGGAAATTTATTTATAACAAAATCGGATCTAAACTAGATGCACAGACGCTTAACAAAACCGTCCTATAAAAAAAATAGGTGTGATGCATCTATACAAAAATAATAAAAACACACCTTAAATATCATATCCAAAAAGTCTGAAAACAAAATCCTGGTAACTGTACATAATTTATTTATGAAAATGAGTATATTTCCATTCTAAAACTGTCTACTGTGCATTGGTGAAATATGCCAGTGGTTCTGAAAGTGTGCGGTGGTCGTGACCGGACTGCGCCGCTCCGGCTGGTCTGGTGACAATATTCATGTTTCACTGATATCGGCACATCGCACGTACCGCGATGCATACTTACTGGCTGGAAAAGAGTGTCTTGCATACTTGGCGAAAAAAGTAATTTTTTATTTTTCAATAGTTTCAAAATTCGAACAAGCAATAATAAGTATGTATATGGAGTTGGTATGGAGAAATTTTGCCGAATTTTGCTCACTTTTGCAGTGATTTTGAAAAGAGAAATAGAAATAGGTACTATTAGTAATGTGGCGTCATTCGTTGGCGTCATGTTAGCGTACTCAGGTCCGTATTTATAATCAGCTCTTGAGACTGACAGCGAATTTGAGTTCGTATCAGAAATGTAATTTCAGTACAAAACGGATTGCCAAAACTATACTTAATATCGCTCTCAATCATGAGATCGCTTCATAAATACGAGCCTTAATTGTCTTTTTTTATCGTAAAAGAATAGAATTTCTTAAAATCCCTGTAGGAATAGTTACTGACACTATCCTTTTTACCTTATTTTTAGGTATTGAATGAATAATATAATTGGGTACTTGACTGGGTAGCTTAAAAAATTCAAAACGTTTATACTTAAAACTGATGGCTAAAAATATTGTGGATTTCATTCATCATAAAAAAAAAATGCACATTTCGATTTTAACAATCGAATTAAAAGTATATAAGTTATTGATTTGATTAGTCAATATTTACTAAAATGTGACGTCATAATTTACTATTTTCATACAAAAAAGCGTTTTTGACATTTTCATAAAAAGTTGCTGATTTGACTAGTTGGAAAGTAGCCAATTCTTTAGTACATAGGGAATTATAGCTTATCAGAAGAAAAAAAGAAAATTAAAAAAAAAACTTATACATGAGTATGAATAATTCAAGGTACCCAACAATATGGTAGTTACAGTCTCCCCGCTTTTACTAAACTGAATAGACTGAGTGCTTTACTGTGTAAAATACTAGTGGAATAAAATGTAAATTCAAAGAAACGTCTCTTTTCGTATACAATTAGTGAACGTGGATACGATAGAATACCTCCACATAACTGGCAAACATTTCATGAGACGTTTTATGAGACAAAGAAAAGTCGTTATAAAATGCTGGAGAAAGGAAAATTTAAAGACGAGAAATTTTTATACGACGGTATATGCAACGACGGTAATTTAAGTAAAGATTTTTCACGTTTTAAAAGTCTTAGAATATTTTCAAGAATAAATGAGATATTTGGAAAAATATTTATAAAAAACCTCTTGGAGGATAAAAAACAGACAAAATCAGATATACACAACAAAGACACAGCTTATTACAGAAGTGAGAAAACATGCTTCATTATGAACTACTTACAAATTCTAGCAAAGCGTTTGCTGATTTGTTTCTGTTTGATGGAAACATAATACGAGGTATGTGAAATTACGAATTTTTAAACCAATTGACTAAATTACAACGCACTGAAATCCCCGTGTTCCTTTACTGGCTTAGTCTAAGGCACTTGGCAGTTGGCACACTGCACCGCTCTCCGTCGCGTAGGGCAGATATAGTCTATGGTTTTATTGTCCAAAACAATCGGAGCATAGACAAGCACGCTTACCCCCCCGGCAGGTCTGCTCGATTGAGCGTGATTGTGTGGAGTTCCGGAAAAGAAGCAGCCACAGAAGCAGCTGTTACATTCTAGCCAGACCAACATTATATAATACAACTTTAAATGTCCAATCGGCTTTGAAACCTGTACCTTCGACAATTAACACTTTACTATACTACTAGAGTGTAACAGCCTGAAACCTCGTGTATTCACATGTTGACGACCGCGCCGGTCCGTGAGAACGTGTTAACGGTAAGTGGGGTGTTAAGGTGAAGGGGCAGCTCGTAAATAGAGCACGCCGTTATGACACTGGTTTAGTGCTTCTTTGTCATTTCGGCTTCCGTGTTCAGGTGTTGTTGACAAATAAAAAAAAAATTAACTAGCGTCCACTCATGACGATCTAAGAAACAACCAGTCAATAGATTGGATGTGAGCCGCTGTAGCTCAATTGGTTAGAGCGTTGGGATGGTTTTCCAAGGTTGCAAGTTCAAATCCTGTCTGCTGTTGAATTTTTAATTTGTTGTTTCCATTATTTTAGGAAAAAATAATATTAAAATTTTCTTCTATCGACTGGGTGATTGACCCTAGAGTAAGAATTTTCAAAGCAATTGTTTTTATAACCTGCCCTCTGAAGAACGAATTTTGTGAACGGATTTTACTATTAATTATCTCAGGCAGATCTCAGGGACAGCTTAGGACTTGATCAGTCAACGAAACTTAACAATTTACTAGAAGAAATTGCTCGGGAAATTAACAAAATGGGCGCTTTTCCACTAGACGGCACGTCAACGGCAACGGCGACGGCACGGTACCGTCGACGATATCGTAGGTGAGATAATGTATGAAAATCAATGAAATTATATAACACGCTTTTCCACTTGACGGCACGGCACCGGCACGGTATGTCATCGATTCCCATAGATATTGTCACGTGATCGTCGCCGTGCCGTCGCCGTTGCCGTTGACGTGCCATCTAGTGGAAAAGCGTAAGCGAAAAGTCCTCGATACAATACTGACATAATCCCCACAACATGCGTGTTAGTTAAGGTAATAGTATGCAACAGAACGTTGTATGGGTTCCATCCCCCGACTGTAGGCAAATAGGTTTACAGGCTCAGCAAAGGGAAGGAGGGTATTCAATTTGAAATATCGATTTAAGTTCAAGTGGGATATTGGTAGCAATTCGTGGTTGCAAAATACGCGACTTAACTAATATAAGTCCATACCTGTCACTTTCTATCATTTTAGTTGAGATTTAGTTAAGTCGGGATGGTTACGAATCGGGCCCATTGTGTAAGGATATTTAGGAATTAGTGCGAGATCTTCTACCAATCTTTTGTTGAAGATGGCTAAGAACAGTTTGTTGCTTGCAAAAATTGCTATAAAATGATCACTGAGTCACTGAAAGTTCATAGATAGGTATTTTACCACATGCCTATTATTTATCACCACATCAAATATGCCTACGTATTTAGTAATAATTTCGATAGTAGGTTGCAGTTGCAAGGTACTATTTGCTCCTCAATTCTAATCATTACCTCTAATTCTAAGGAATTAGTAGAACAAAATTGTTAAAAGATCTTATAAGTATTTTGCGAGTTATGTTTTTTTTTTTACGAACGGGGGCGCCATCGCTAGGCATAAAGGCTCTATTACAATCTTAGATGTATTACGTTACAAGTTAAAACAATCTATACACAGTCTGCGATAGACACTTCCCTACTTATCAGTTAATTATACTGACAAAACTATTAATGAAAGTCATACTTAATTACCTTCTGAATTTTAGTCGCGCGCTGTCTGTTCAAGCTACTGTTGAGATGGAAGTACCATCATAATTGGCTTCCAACTTGTTAAAGCTACCTGCAAAAGCTTCGAAACTTGCAAAATTAGTTAAAACAAAGACTTTATAGTCTATAACGGTTTTACGTGGGAAATCCGATAATATAAAAATTCGACGAAGCGTGTTATTGATTCCATCAGTCAAAGCAAAGTTAGTGGAATTAGCGCCGTTGAAAAAAAAATGCGATGTAGACCAACAAATGCGATGTTAGAAAATATTAAAATTTTCCCTCTAGCTCAGTTGGCGGAGGAACCTTCGGTGGCCGAACCTTCTGTCGTAAACGACACACCGATTCAGCCGACCAAACATTAATTTTACGCAGATTCTTATTCGGCGCACTAAATGATGGTCAATAAATAATGGCGCTATAGAAGGTCTTGGTAATAATGGGTGTTAGTGGTAACTATAGTTATATAAGAGTGTCACGGGTAACGCGTTTCTCGTGGAAGGATTGGCTCGATCGAAGGCCTTCCGAAGGTGTATGTGTAGGCAATGCAAAAAGCATTGACAGCATGTTGAACGGAACTTTCAGCGCCGAACGTTATGCAGTTTTTACTGCCCAGAACGTTTCAGTTTGATAACGAATATGGAGAAAAGATTTGTCAGCTATCAAATTGGTAACCTGTTGTATTGGCTCTACTTTTCCTTACAGGTAATACATTTAACCTTCATGAGTAATTTAAAATTCTTTTACGTGGCGTCAGTTTGAAACCAGCCCACGTTACCACCGTCTGAAAGTTGATCCGAAACGGCTGAGCATAATCTGCCGGCTTCCAGGGATCTCCCCGCGTCAACAACTTATTATTAATAAGGCGCCAGTTCATTATACAGCCTGCCTTGTCCCCTACTATGATTTATGGCACATTTAACTTTTATGGTAGTGCTAAGTGGCCTGCCGCCTTTCAGGGGAAACTCATCTCGGATAATGTAAGCTGAAAAGTTAAACAAATTGTCTTCTAGCTTGCTCCCTCGTAAAACCTCTTTCGGTCCGCTGGCGTGGGGGTATCGTTAAATTAAAATAAAAACGCCCGGGTATAAAACTTAGGTATCAGTTTTGTGACAAAGTTTCTGAGTATGCCTTCAGCGGATTCAATATTATTCTTCTTATCGGCAGTTTAGACAAAGGAAGGGTCCAATTTTTATAGATGAAAAATAGGTGAAACATCAGAATATTCTGTACTGTTTAAATAGTAATAAAATAAAGTTGTATTCTCGTATAGTATAACATTTTTTAAGAGTGCTCGCCGCGTTGCGTCCCTTCTTAATGTGAACTGAACCTTATTAATTGTATTTTAAAAGAAATCAAGACGATTTCCCATGAGAATTCGCAAAATTTTATTAGTTGTTAAAAATGTTTTGTTAACTTTCCGCGATTTTCGATCTTTATGCACTACGAGGTTGTCTACAGGTACGTTTAGTTCTGAAATCACATTAGTAGTTAATAAACACTAGGATATAATAAATACGTTTGTGACTTAAATTTCAGAGCGTACTGTTTAAGTGGATTCAATATTGACATCTTCAGTGCATTTAAATGCAGCCGATATAGGTAAATTGAGTAGACAGTTGGACGGACTTGTTTATTTTCTGTCTCTTCTGTATGCAGTCAACTTAAGTGTGTTTTAAAGTGACTCGTCTGGATAATATTAAAATAAACTTGTTTTAGTTTGATTTTTATGATTGTATTTATACCACGGTGAAATTGATATTTAAAACTTTATCGGTGTATTGTGTAGGAAAAACTTTAATAGTGATAAATATTGATATTTTTTTTCTCGTATGTATGAAATCTACGCTTTGGCTCTACGGAACCTAGTGTCTATGAATATATCAGATTAAGATTAGTGTTTGTCTGAACGTCCAGCGTAAAACTATGTGTAGATATTTCATCAGCAGACCTATTAAGCATATTCACATAATAATAACCATTTTTACTCCGATACGTAGCCAGTTTTTTCCTGCCAAAATAAGATTTCTATACGAGACTTTTCGCAATTATTACAAGGACGTTTGGTCCCAAGGGGGTTTTACGATGCGAATACCAGGACGGCAGGCTTGTTAAGAGCAGTAACGACAACCTTCTAGGAAGCCCCTCAAAGATGGCCAGGTCAAAGCTTTGTGATTCTGGGGACACATTTGCTCATAATATTCTTGAGCAGCGAGATAAGGTTTTTTTGTGTTGTAGGAAAGCTCTCGATTATTTAATTTTGTTAGAGGATTGCGTGTGGTGCCACTAGAATTAGGCCCATTAAGATGTCAAGGTTGTTGGGAATAGGCAGTAAGTAGCGTCCCCTTTGGATAAAAAGTAGGTAAATAGGTTGTTTTGAATCTGTAAAATGTTTGAAGTAGGTAGGTTGTATAATCAAATGTCTCTTAGCCGTTTCAAGCTCTTAAAAAGAATAAACATTGCAAATCATTAGTCAACCATTCTACCTTGGAAGTATAACGAGGAAACATCAGCTACTCCCCTGTTGACGATCTTGAAACGTAACCCACTGTGATATTTCCTTAATGGAGCCAAAATGCCCCAATTAAAGCAGTTTAAGAGTAATTCCACATTTTCCTTATTTGTTTCAAACAGGATTTAGTAGGAAAACAGATCGTTGTTGTACAAAATACGACGATTTGATATTTTTTTCATCTGTATTTGGGATGTATCTGAAGCAGTTTTAGAAGAATACAGTACTCGTAAGTAAGTTCAGTATGGTAGGTACTATACAGGCGGCCTTATTACTGATCACTTGATTGTCTAATCAGTAAGATAGTCAAAGCTGTCGCATGGATGTGTAATCTTTTCAATACTATAGTTAGTCCTGTGTCTAATATTTCTCTTGATGAGAATGAGTGAGATTTTGCTGGAATTAGAGGTGTTAGAAATTTTGCTAAAACACAAGGGCAATAAAAACAAGCTCCTCGCAAATGGAAAACTTCAATGATCATTTTGGTTAAGAAGACTTCACTGTAAGTGATTCCTAAAATTATAAGATACTTTATAAATACGAGCAAGTACCTTACAGGCATACATTTCACGAGTGTTTTCATTATGACTAGCGCAGCATTTCCTCCGACATGACAAGACAAGCGTTCCCTGTTAATTTGAACTGAAACAGCACCTTCTCACAAAACAGTAGCAGAGCGAAACTGCGATACATTTCAAAAGTAAACTCGACAGCTTCTTTGAGCAGCACATGAAGCAGTGAAAGAAACATTCTGTTCAAAGAGCTAGGCGTTATCTTAATCTGGATGTCATGCCGCTCGGCTGCGCGTTTTGTGCGAACTTTCGCGATGACGTGTGTGGGCACAGGGCCTTATCCAGACGATGATGTGAGCCTGGTAGAAAATGTTTGCTCTATCTACCCATGAGCTAAAATAGAAAAAAATGCCCCTGATAATCCTAAGATGCATTCAAAGAAACGGAACTTCATGTGTGTAGCTTGAATAAAATTATGTATTGTCATTATCCACCGCTTTTCTTGTAATATTAAGAAGTAGAGTCAAAGCGGCGAATTCCACTGCGCATACGCTTCGTTGCCCCATTCTGACGGGGAGTGATTGTTGTCGCTTCAATTTGAGCGTATTATAAAAATATAATCAACATTTTATCATTACATATGGATAGTAAAATAAACCTCTTACAAATTTCCATTATATAATGTCCTTTCACTGTCTCTGTCCAGTAAGGAGGGTAATATTTCTACCCCTTTGAAGCTGGAGTCAAAGCGGCGAGTTCGACTGCGCCTCACGCTTCGTTGCCCCACTTTGACGGGGGAGTGATTGTTGTCGCTTCAATTTGAGCGTATTATAAAAATATAATCGAAATTTTATCACTATGGATAGTATAATAAACCGTTTTACGAATTTGTTTTATATAATGTCCTTTTACCGTCTCTGTCCAGTAAGGAGGGTAATATTTCTGCCCCTTTGAAGCTGGAGTCAAAGCGGCGAGTTCCACTGCGCCTCACGCTTCGTTGCCCCACTCTGACGGGGAGTGATTGTTGTCGCTTCAATTTGAGCAGCTAATACGACTGCATGCGAATCGAGTGACCTTTTGATGCCGGGAATATGTGCGCACGGAAATAGGTTGTGTAGGTTCTGTTCACTTTTGTGAGTTTCGGGAATGAACTGTATGAATACATGGACTGTGTGGGATCATGATGATTGTTGTTCTGAAATACCTACAAGGAACAAGATATAAAAAACGGCCTGATACAGTCTTCATTCTGCAGGACTGCGGTCATTTTTATTACGTCTGACATGTTATACTTAGTGGTTGATTGATTGATCGTCTGTCGTGGTCCTGTCTGTGATATTTCAAAAACTACAACACTTTTAACTGCGTGAGAGTAATATCATGTAATATTCAATTTTAACGGGATCCTACGTAAACGTGAGAAAATCAATGAGCGTATTTCATTGTATTTTAACCTTCTCGCTCGCGCAGTTAGCGTAATTTGATAACACGGACAGGAAGATTTTGCCACGGACACGAATTACCACAAAAATTAACGCTCTACTATTCTAATTCATTTGTGAAACAGCTTCAGCATTTTAAACAGAAAAGTTACTTTTTGTTTCATTCTCTCCCCTCAGTAAAATCTCCCCTCTTTGTCCATTGTCCTTTCGTTCACATTTATTGTTTCGAATGTAAAGTTATACGGCAAACTATCAAAAATTTTGTATACTCCCATTTTCAAAATAAGGAAATGCATCGATCATGTATCAATCTATGAAAAATTGACAGGTGTGTAAATCAAAGGTCAAGTAGTTTTTTTCGAAAAAGTAATAATTATATCTACTTGCTTCTGTGATGCAAGTTTACCTATGAAAATGTAAGTATGTTATTCAACTAAATTCCCATTCAATGCCGTACATTTTCGTAGCTAAATGCAATCATATTTACGTAAGCCTCTGGTACTCCGCTACTGGAACACCCGTGCAATAATCCTATTAGGACTTGAGCAAAAGCTCTCATAACGTAACTAACGAACACAAAATTAATGCTGGAAAAGTTTAGATACTGTAAATATTTGTATGCAGTAAAGTTGTATGCAAACTGTGCGCTGCACATTGCTGCACAGAAGTGCATTGAGATTTGGGTAGAAATATCTTCTATGCCTTGATATGGTTGTCATACGTATCATAAATTAGCAGTATAATTTTTAAAAAATTTCACCTGTATAAAGGAAAAAAGGGCGTTTTTTTCTTTTGGCATTTACTACCTATACTGCTGGTATATTCACGGTCACATGACTGTACTTAATATGGAAATGTTTGCATTATTTCAGTAAGCAGAAAAGTAATCATTCAATCACAAGTAAGATAAATTTTATTTTACCAGAAATAACTACGAGATGCTCAAAAATATAGTGATACGTTGGGAAAGAAAGCCAGAGTCAAATTTGAGAATTAATTAATTTGATGCATATGAATTTTTAACCTATGCAGTGAAATAGCGTTTTCATTCATAAAATGTCCCGTGTTTTTCCTTAGATGCATTTGTTTGTACCTTTAACGGAGCCAGTTCTACGACGCGTCCTCAATTACTTTGTGAACAACACTGTGAACAGTGAACACTCTGTTCCCGACTGAACTGTGAACGTCGAGATGGTCGAGAGTAGTAAATGAGATGCGACGCGACATTGTTTTAAGTCAAACCCGTTCTGTAGCCGCTGTAAAGTTCACTTTTAATTTCGGAACGAGTGCTGAGTACGGGTGAGACTATAGTGCCATTTCTATTTTTTTATTTTATGCTTTGGTGTCGAATTTTTCCTACTGATGTTGAATTTTGCAGGATATAAATAGTTAAGGTATCTCAGGCTATTTCAAATTTAATTTGTAAGGTCCAAATTAATTTTCATAATATGGCTGAAAATTGAGAATGAAAATTAAAAATATTTTGTACTTTTTAGGCGCATAGTATAAAGGTAGAGGCGAAGCGGCGTCGAGGCGGAGGCGCGCCGATTTTGTATACCTATAAATTTACGTACGACGCCACTTCCTTTATGCCATGCTCCTTAGAGCGTAGCGAACGTAAAAATTCTTCATGCTGGGGTCGTCAAACATATGGTTCTGGATATGCTGCTCTTCGGCAGACAGAGCAGACTTTTTTGAGAACGTTACCAGCTATCCGCCTCCGCTTATGCTATGTGGTCGGCTCGTTTCTACACAATGACGCCTCGGAAATGACCCGGGAGCCTCGAACGCGAATGTGTTGTCCACTCACACCCGTATTTTATTTACAAACGTTTTGTGAGTTGTTTTCAGTATTTATACTGAATAAACAGATGTTTAAATGTTGAATGTCGTAATACTTTTGCATAAAAATTAAATTTGGCGTGGCGATGCATTTATAGAAAGGACTTAATTTAAAAATATGTATTTTGAGCTCAAATTATAAATGCCATTTCCGAAATTTTACATTTTACAATGAAAGCACTTGCCTTGTCTTGTCTAGCCTGAATCATCCCACTGCTGGGCAAAGACCTCATCAGCTGTTTCTTCCATTCTTCCCTATTTTGGACCTTCCAATAAAAGCACAAGAGATAAATTATCCTTTACAACTTTACGATCTTCAGGATCTTTGAGAATAAAGTAACTTAGCAGCTGAATAAATTAAAAATAGATTAAATTAAATTGTAATTTCTGTTTTTTAATCAATGAAATATTCAATAATTTAACGCTAATATTAAACAAAATTAGTTGTCGCCGGTCGACATCATATTACAAAGCGTTTAATTTGTTACAGCAATTTCTTTTGGTGTCATAAAATTTTGCACTGGGGTCGCACCAACAAAAGAATGAATAATGACTTTATAAAACAAAGTTGAAATTTGGGAAACTTCCGCGGCACTACAGGGCCGGTGTTATCTTGTAATTTGTGTTCCCTGTTTCCGGCCCTGGCCGTGCCCCAATTACACTCCTGCGTCAAATTGCAGCCTGTAATCATAATCATCAGTTTGTTTTTAATATGTGTCAGCTGTTCGACAAAATATGGGCGTGCTGATTTTTTATTACTATTTTTTAAAAACAATTTAACTTTTTCTGTCCAAATATTTCTTAATAAATTACATTATGTTAATATATCCAATTCAAAATTGAAATTCTTTAAAATGAAAATGAGATGAATTTAGAAGATTATTCTTTATTTATCGCTATTATGAATGAATTCGCGTATTTGTGACAAGATTTTTTATTGTTACAAGGCGTACTCGTACTTTCGTTAAAATAATTCAAGATTTCGTGCGAAAAATATCCAACATTGGTTATTTTAAAACTGATCTAAGATTTGTGTGTAATGTTTTGAAAAACTTAATAAATAAAAAAGATTTCAATATCACAATTTAAAAGTTGATCCATTTTATTGCGTGTATACGTCGTCCCAGATGTAGGATTGAATATAATTTATTATTAATCTGTCACTTTTATTTTGCGTCATCTCATGAACATGACATTTTATTTTTAGTAGGTACTATATTGATTGAACCATGTATATGTCTTTAATTTTATTAGATAGGGATGTTAAAGAGTGTCTTTGTCAGCGCTATCAAACAGTTTGATGAATGAACCGTGGACAGCGCGAAGACAGGAAGATCCCGTTTGTTCCAGCCCCGAAAGTATGATAAAGCTCACGGCCACAGATAAAGGAAAATGCACCTTATGTAGGGTCTGGGTGTAAGGGAAGGAGTCTCGATAACTGATAAGGTGTATACTTATAGGAAATACATCGTTCTTAGAAGAACGGCACATAATATTATAATGTCGTATTTCCACTGGTTTTGATAGAATTTACAGACTATATTGGAACCTATGGTGGAAAATCTAAATTTTAAGTCATTCAGTAACATAAGAATATAAAAAAATTACAATATTATGTACCCATTGGTGGAAAATCCGAATTTTCAGTCATTCTGCAAAGTGGTTTCACGAATGGAGTTAGTTTTGATTTATTTTAAAATCGAGTACCTATATTTTTATGCACAATGATTTCATGTCTACTCAATTTCTTTCGTTTTTACTCTCAGAATTTCCTCTCTGTTAATCTGCCTTCTTTTTGACTTTAGAAGCGCTAAGCCGAAATATTTAAAATACAATGGAATGCCTTTTTTGCTGT
>JARACY010003444.1:0-33190 GCA_029255725.1 Scrobipalpa atriplicella
GATGTTACCTTTATAGGTATATTAACGAGCCTAACAAAGCTACAAAATACTAATAACTGTAATAACATGTGGGTAGTGTAACACTTTATTTAAAGTCACTTGTGCAAAATCTAGCTACGTATAACAAAAATTGTCTTGAATGTACTCACCAAGTGTATCAAATGCCTGAGTTCGTTCTCGGGCAGCGGCGCGGTAATAGTATGTTCATTATTGGGCGGCATTCCCACCGTGATCTGCTTCTGCCGCACCAGCAGATCTGTTACAGCTTTAGCCAGGTCTTCCACTCGTTTGCCCAACATGCCCGCGGTGTGACGGACGAGGCCCCACAGTTTTTGGGTGCAAGCCTTTTCGTACAGGGCTTTGAGAAGGTCTTTTACCGTCACCGCTTTGCCGTTTTCGAGCATTCCTGTGGAATGGTGCGGTGTCTTTAACATTAAATAAGGTAAAAATTTATAAGAGAATTTTTACATTATTCTTGCTAACGTGTCGTTAGAATACGAGAAATTACATCATAGGGGAATTCAGCAACATTATTATTTTATTTACTGTGCTATTTTATTTCTAAAATTTAAGAAATTTAAGAATAAAAAATTTTCAACATGATTATTTTAAAAAGAATAAGAGAATGTGAAGCTAGACACATTTAAGTTTTTTTGTAATTTAGGTGCACTGTATACTCTAGGTACGAGTAGTTTAAAAAGAGTTAAAGTCTGTGTCAAATAGGACAAGCTGTGTTACTTTAATAGACAAAGCGATGGAACAACATTCCAAATTTCTCCAACGAAGAATTTTCGGAACACTCGTAGTATTAGTCATCTTCTGTAATAACAACATTACCTCCAGTGGTGAAATCCAGCCCGTGGGTGTCAACAAGATACTGTAAGATATCCCCCTGTTCATCCAGGTTTTCTGTCTCACGCAGCATGCTGATCAGTTCGTCTGTTTCTTGTTCTGCGTACACCAGAGCCTGGGATTCAGACGTGGTGCGCGCGCGGACTATTGATGGGATGTTCTTGTTTACTGCACCTTGAGATATAAAATATAGGGTGTAATGAAATGTACTGCGGTTCTCTAAACAATCTTTTTCTTGTCGTGTCGTTTTCAAGTCGGTCGACCCGATGAACCCTGGTGTCAGAGTTTTTAAACCGCCTAACAGCACAGCTAATAGACCTCCGACATGGTTCGTGTAACGACCACTATCAAAGAAGGCGATCGGGACTGAAATCTTAACGTGCCCTCCCAAGCACGGAATCTTTTTCTTCCAGACAATCAGACCAGACTAGGGAAAATCTCAAGTGATAAATTGACAAATATCAACCTTATGTTCCCCTCCTGGGAATCGAACCCAGGGCCTCCGGATCGAGAGCCTATGGCTCAGACCTCAAGACTACAGAGGCAGTTAGCAATTAAAATATAGAAAGCAAAAATTTGTACGAATGGAATTTGAACAAGTGAGCTTACCTTCATCTCTGGTCGGAGGAGTGGGCGACTTCTCTTTGCTGACCTCAATCATTGGGGTTCCTGCAGAGCTTACTCCTAAACTTGTAGTCGACGTGCCCCTGAAACACATTATATTTTGACCACAAAGAAATGTCTGTAGTTCAATTAATTATAGACAGGGAAATGTTAAAAAGAAAGAATTTTAGTTAGATTAGAACAGTTTTATAAATATGAAAAGTAAGAAAAATATGAAAAATTCGCCGCAGGCAGGTCAAAATATAGAACAGTTAGTCGGTCAGTCAGTAGATTTGCTGCACAAGTCCACAGTTCAAGATCACAGAGAAGACGAAGAGCAAGCAACACATATTTAGGGTGTTTTTATACACAATTGGATTTTCGTTTATTTTTAGTGTACGGAGGAATTCTTGTTCTAAACTAAGATTTTTTTTCCACACAAAATCACTTACAATCTATATCCCCAACTAGAAAAAAGGACAAAACAAAGAAAAATATTTAAGTGCTGATTTCTTACCATCTAATTTTATAATATAATAAAGACGAAACAAATAAATATTTTAATTATGACTAAACTAACTTCCTTTTAAAAAGATACCTAACTGCAAATAACTTACTTGGTAATGCTCTTTCTTTTGTTTTCCAGACTTTCAGGCGAAGGGCTGCGTCCGAACAGCGGGTCGACTTCCAGCCAAGATGGCTTCCTCTCAAGGTGAGGTTGAGGACCCACGTACTCCCCCTCCATTCCTAGAGTCTCAGCTGAAAGAGAATATAATGGTTAAATAAACCGAATCATATGAGAGGCCTATCGACAAGAAGAAGAAGTAATTAGGAAATGTATGAAAAAGCATGCAAAACTGATTGTCCGATAAATCATGTTTTAATCATTCAATTTCCTGTGACTGATATGGCACGTACTCTCCAGCAGCAGCAGTAATGTCGATGCATTATTTCATATGTTATGCGCGTCAAATTGAAAAGCGGTAGGCAACATTCATAGTCAATGCACGAAGTAATACGATGACCAAATGGTGGATTCCAAGCCAAAGACCAAACTTTAGAGTGTGAACCTACCGATTAAACTGAACAACTTTCCCCGAGGAACATAGGCCGAAATTTAAAAAAAAAAAAATTTGGCCCTCCCATATAAAATGACTCGAGCTTTTCGGGTGTCGTAAAAGTTGATTGAGGGATTCATGACGGAACTGTTCACGGCAAGCCTAGTGGGGGAGGCACATGTCCAATGTCCTGCACTTTTAGGGCCACCGCGCACTATTGATTAAACAGTCGGTCGATCGATAGTCTAATCACAATCGTACTCCGATTGTGATCAAACTGTCGATCGACCGTTTAGTCGATAGTGCGCGGTAGCCCTTATAAGTAGTAGTAGCAGCAGCTGGTTTAGTACTCACAATCCACATTGATGGAGCGCGTTTTCTTGATGGCGCCGCGTACTGACATGCGCCGGCGCAAGCTGCGCGGCTTGTTCATGCCGGACGGGCGAGATAAGAAACAGAATTTGTTACTGAACGACTTCAACAGGTGCTCCTCTAAATAGCTTTGCACTTGAGGGTTTAGCTCTGCAACAACAACAACGATTACACCAACATATACACTAATATCATAAAGATGAAAACGTTGTATGTTTATTACGGTTTAACTCAGGTTTAAAAACCTATTGAATTGTTATATCAAAAATTTAAACAAGCAAAATAAAGAAGACAAAATATAAACTCCACTTCATATAAATCAAAGTGACCTTTTTCTACCTTTTTGTAACTATCAACTTATGTAGTTATTTACCCTCCCCTCCTTTCATTACAAGTTAACTACTTATTACACCAAGTCAATAAGATTAATACGTAAAAGTTGTAAAAATATTCTCATACAAACTAGTCTAAAATATTTGACGTTTATAAACTTACTGTCAGGATACCCATCCTCTTGGCTACCGAGGAAGCTCAGATTGGTAATAGCAGAAGTGCTTAGAAAGTCCCCAAGGTTGCCTAAAGTCACCCTAGTACCGTTAATGTACCCGGATTTCAGTTTCTTCATTGTCGTTATCATTGCCATAGGGATACGGCCTTGATCTGAAATATTTTTACAACTTTTACGTATTAATCTTATTGACTTGGTGTAATAAGTAGTTAACTTGTAATGAAAGGAGGGGAGGGTAAATAACTACATAAGTTGATAGTTACAAAAAGGTAGAAAAAGGTCACTTTGATTTATATGAAGTGGAGTTTATATTTTGTCTTCTTTATTTTGCTTGTTTAAATTTTTGATATAACAATTCAATAGGTTTTTAAACCTGAGTTAAACCGTAATAAACATACAACGTTTTCATCTTTATGATATTAGTGTATATGTTGGTGTAATCGTTGTTGTTGTTGCAGAGCTAAACCCTCAAGTGCAAAGCTATTTAGAGGAGCACCTGTTGAAGTCGTTCAGTAACAAATTCTGTTTCTTATCTCGCCCGTCCGACATGAACAAGCCGCGCAGCTTGCGCCGGCGCATGTCAGTACGCGGCGCCATCAAGAAAACGCGCTCCATCAATGTGGATTGTGAGTACTAAACCAGCTGCTGCTACTACTACTTATAAGGGCTACCGCGCACTATCGACTAAACGGTCGATCGACAGTTTGATCACAATCGGAGTACGATTGTGATTAGACTATCGATCGACCGACTGTTTAATCAATAGTGCGCGGTGGCCCTAAAAGTGCAGGACATTGGACATGTGCCTCCCCCACTAGGCTTGCCGTGAACAGTTCCGTCATGAATCCCTCAATCAACTTTTACGACACCCGAAAAGCTCGAGTCATTTTATATGGGAGGGCCAAATTTTTTTTTTTTTTAAATTTCGGCCTATGTTCCTCGGGGAAAGTTGTTCAGTTTAATCGGTAGGTTCACACTCTAAAGTTTGGTCTTTGGCTTGGAATCCACCATTTGGTCATCGTATTACTTCGTGCATTGACTATGAATGTTGCCTACCGCTTTTCAATTTGACGCGCATAACATATGAAATAATGCATCGACATTACTGCTGCTGCTGGAGAGTACGTGCCATATCAGTCACAGGAAATTGAATGATTAAAACATGATTTATCGGACAATCAGTTTTGCATGCTTTTTCATACATTTCCTAATTACTTCTTCTTCTTGTCGATAGGCCTCTCATATGATTCGGTTTATTTAACCATTATATTCTCTTTCAGCTGAGACTCTAGGAATGGAGGGGGAGTACGTGGGTCCTCAACCTCACCTTGAGAGGAAGCCATCTTGGCTGGAAGTCGACCCGCTGTTCGGACGCAGCCCTTCGCCTGAAAGTCTGGAAAACAAAAGAAAGAGCATTACCAAGTAAGTTATTTGCAGTTAGGTATCTTTTTAAAAGGAAGTTAGTTTAGTCATAATTAAAATATTTATTTGTTTCGTCTTTATTATATTATAAAATTAGATGGTAAGAAATCAGCACTTAAATATTTTTCTTTGTTTTGTCCTTTTTTCTAGTTGGGGATATAGATTGTAAGTGATTTTGTGTGGAAAAAAAATCTTAGTTTAGAACAAGAATTCCTCCGTACACTAAAAATAAACGAAAATCCAATTGTGTATAAAAACACCCTAAATATGTGTTGCTTGCTCTTCGTCTTCTCTGTGATCTTGAACTGTGGACTTGTGCAGCAAATCTACTGACTGACCGACTAACTGTTCTATATTTTGACCTGCCTGCGGCGAATTTTTCATATTTTTCTTACTTTTCATATTTATAAAACTGTTCTAATCTAACTAAAATTCTTTCTTTTTAACATTTCCCTGTCTATAATTAATTGAACTACAGACATTTCTTTGTGGTCAAAATATAATGTGTTTCAGGGGCACGTCGACTACAAGTTTAGGAGTAAGCTCTGCAGGAACCCCAATGATTGAGGTCAGCAAAGAGAAGTCGCCCACTCCTCCGACCAGAGATGAAGGTAAGCTCACTTGTTCAAATTCCATTCGTACAAATTTTTGCTTTCTATATTTTAATTGCTAACTGCCTCTGTAGTCTTGAGGTCTGAGCCATAGGCTCTCGATCCGGAGGCCCTGGGTTCGATTCCCAGGAGGGGAACATAAGGTTGATATTTGTCAATTTATCACTTGAGATTTTCCCTAGTCTGGTCTGATTGTCTGGAAGAAAAAGATTCCGTGCTTGGGAGGGCACGTTAAGATTTCAGTCCCGATCGCCTTCTTTGATAGTGGTCGTTACACGAACCATGTCGGAGGTCTATTAGCTGTGCTGTTAGGCGGTTTAAAAACTCTGACACCAGGGTTCATCGGGTCGACCGACTTGAAAACGACACGACAAGAAAAAGATTGTTTAGAGAACCGCAGTACATTTCATTACACCCTATATTTTATATCTCAAGGTGCAGTAAACAAGAACATCCCATCAATAGTCCGCGCGCGCACCACGTCTGAATCCCAGGCTCTGGTGTACGCAGAACAAGAAACAGACGAACTGATCAGCATGCTGCGTGAGACAGAAAACCTGGATGAACAGGGGGATATCTTACAGTATCTTGTTGACACCCACGGGCTGGATTTCACCACTGGAGGTAATGTTGTTATTACAGAAGATGACTAATACTACGAGTGTTCCGAAAATTCTTCGTTGGAGAAATTTGGAATGTTGTTCCATCGCTTTGTCTATTAAAGTAACACAGCTTGTCCTATTTGACACAGACTTTAACTCTTTTTAAACTACTCGTACCTAGAGTATACAGTGCACCTAAATTACAAAAAAACTTAAATGTGTCTAGCTTCACATTCTCTTATTCTTTTTAAAATAATCATGTTGAAAATTTTTTATTCTTAAATTTCTTAAATTTTAGAAATAAAATAGCACAGTAAATAAAATAATAATGTTGCTGAATTCCCCTATGATGTAATTTCTCGTATTCTAACGACACGTTAGCAAGAATAATGTAAAAATTCTCTTATAAATTTTTACCTTATTTAATGTTAAAGACACCGCACCATTCCACAGGAATGCTCGAAAACGGCAAAGCGGTGACGGTAAAAGACCTTCTCAAAGCCCTGTACGAAAAGGCTTGCACCCAAAAACTGTGGGGCCTCGTCCGTCACACCGCGGGCATGTTGGGCAAACGAGTGGAAGACCTGGCTAAAGCTGTAACAGATCTGCTGGTGCGGCAGAAGCAGATCACGGTGGGAATGCCGCCCAATAATGAACATACTATTACCGCGCCGCTGCCCGAGAACGAACTCAGGCATTTGATACACTTGGTGAGTACATTCAAGACAATTTTTGTTATACGTAGCTAGATTTTGCACAAGTGACTTTAAATAAAGTGTTACACTACCCACATGTTATTACAGTTATTAGTATTTTGTAGCTTTGTTAGGCTCGTTAATATACCTATAAAGGTAACATCATTTATAAAAAATTACGATCTAGCCTAATCTAAAGCTAATGAGTAATTTAACTTTGACTTAATTTGCTAGGTAGACTAAAGTAAGAATGTGTCCATTAACACGTTTCTTATTGTCTCTATTAGGGGGAAGACACTTTGTTATTGTGTTCTTTATGTATAGCACTCACTACACTATATTAATATGATTCTCATCTTGGTGATGAAGATGCGACAAGGAGTAGAAATGCATTATAAAATGTAGCAACGCACATAATAATTTCATAGTTTGTTGAGTTTTAAATTTCTAAACCATTTGCTTTCAAAATGTTTTTTTTATTTCTTAAGATTCGTATTTTTAACAACTTTAAATATTTTTTTTACACGCAGTCTTTACGTCATGAAAATAATGGAAATGCACAGAAAAAGGTACTTGTATTCATATCATATTCAACTTTTGTTTTATTGTTAGGTAGGAACATTTCCAGCAGGTTGCAACTCAGGTAGGTTACTGTTACTGAGCGCACAATTCCGCGGAAAAAGAAAGATACGCTGGTAAAATTGAATTAAAACATAAAGGGCGGAGAAGTTCAAGTTTAGTGTCGAACTGTGTTTAAAATCGACGGCGGCATCTAAAAATCTACATAAAAGGAGCGATTCTACCTATACCACACGCGAAATATTTCTTTTTGGATAATGGCAGCAATTCGTAGTTGCGAAAATCACGACTTAACTAATATAAGTCTATACCTGTCATTTTCTATCTTGAAAGAACAGAAAGGGATAGCAATAATTTTAATCAAGATTTAGTTAAGTTGTCGAATCGATAGCAATATCTTTCAATAACACGCTGTAGTACACAATGACTAACTTATGTGGGTCTTTTACAATGCGAAAAACGATTTCCTAACCAATGATGTCTGAACTCAGGCGTACGGCGACGACGAGAGTACGGCGATGTTGACGCAGGAGCTGCTGGTCTACCTCGCGATGTTCATCCGCACCGAGCCACAGCTGTTCCTGGAGATGCTGCGTCTAAGAGTCGGCCTCATCATACAGGTTGGTATATAACAGAACTGGTCCCAGAATATGGGAATATATGTGGGACGCCGCACATGAAGACGATATCTTTCTTTGCAATACCATAGCGTCGGAACAAAACAGAACTGGTCCCAGAATACTTCCCTGTGGGACGCCGCACTTTAAATGCGATTCAGAATAATAGTTGACTCATATTATTATCTTTCCTTTCATCCATCTACGATTATGAAGCAGTTTAATGTTGTTCCCCTTGTTCCAGTCTTTTCTTGCTTGATGCAGTAATATTCATGAGAGACAAAATCAAATGCTTTACTTAGGTCCAAGAAAATACCTGTTGTAAAATGTTCGATGATTAAGCTTCAAACTCCTTTTTGTATTCAGGTGATGGCCACAGAGCTGTCTCGTACCCTGTCGTGTGACGGTGAGGAGGCGTCGGAGCACTTACTCAACTTGTCTCCGTTCGAAATGAAGAACCTCCTCTACCACATTCTTAGCGGAAAGGAGTTCGCTATCAATAGTGGTAAGTTGAATATAATGCGTGAAGACTTATTACTGAATACTTATTGACAAGTTTTAGAAGTTAATTTTGAAGCATTCATATGTGGCAATGGTTGTAGAGACATTAATTTTGCTAAAATGAGTTGAAATGCGTGCCATCGTACTCGTAAAACTTCTATTACCATTCTTGACATGATGGGATATACTTATTTTAGGTAGGAATAATTTATTAAAATTTCATATAAATATTTAAAAGATTTCTACGCTTTAAACGTTTATGACTGTAATGTTTTCTTCCAGCAAACTCTCTGTCTGTAATAAAGGATCGGATCAATAAGAGTAAAGGCGAGTTGTATGTCGCTACCGTGCTTCTTAGCACTGCACTGTTTCTTGTCCCTGTTTGTGTGCCCAGTGAAAACTATTTTGTATATAACTAAATTGCATAATGCTAATGTATCGTGGCCATACTCAAGAAAAAACATAAGTGTTTAAACGTATTTTTTTTAAAATAAACTGAGCAATTCCACGGCATTGAATAAAAAAATCGCAAAAATTCATGTCAATTTCTTTTGTATTTTTTTTTATTAAGAACGGTCCTTAAAATACTTCAGCCCCTTATTTTGTCTGGCCCAATAATTGATAGTTGTCAAAATTTGTTCTTTTCGTGGAGCCATAATAAAGATTATGAGTACATACCTATGAGTACTACCTACATAAACTTTTTGCTATTTTTGTTAGCGATGTGGTCTGTCTGGTCCATTGGTCCTACTGTTTAGCAAAGCTTTCTTAGAGCTTTCCTGCAACTCGTGAGGTGATGGTTTTTCAGCTCGATTGATGTAAACCGATAGAATAGACAAGCCATTAAAAATAAACTGACTTATACAAATGTACACAACCTGATACATGCACCCTTTTGACTAACAGAAACCGGCACTCACAAATAATTAAATAATGAAAATAATTTTGTAAAATGTTGTATATTTTAGTAGGTCGCGGTGGGAATTTCTCGATTGTGAGCAACAAGTCCAATCGGTACGGGAAGAAGTCTCAGATTCTTTTGGAGAAAGATGGAAACGCTGATGAAGGTAAGTACCGTCAATTTCTTTTCTTCCTACATTCTTTTGATCCTAAACTATGTCTAAGTAAATAAAACGTTTAATCAATTAGCGACACATAAAAACACGAGAACGATTACGTTCTATTTTAAATTGATAGGTTTATGGTTTATGTATTGTAATCGAATTTGAATTGCAGACATTCTGTGTTAACTTGTTGAAGTTATATTTTTTTGGCTGAGAACAATCTTATATAGAACGTTTTAAAATGTCTTGATTTTAGTGTATTAGGTATGATGTGGCAATGAAAAAAACTTTAATCAAATAATCTATGTTCAATATTGCAGCCCCGATAGCGGAGCCAGACCGGCAGGGGCAGTGGCTGCGCCGGCGCCGGCTGGACGGCGCGCTGAATCGGGTACCGAGAGATTTCTACCCGCGCGTCTGGGGCGTCTTGGAAAGGGTAAGAATATCACAGGACTATTGATATTATTCACATTATTAATTTCCTTCGACACCTTTATTTACTTTTCAAGGCTGTAAACATCATCATATTGCTATCATAAATTGCACTACAACTACCTGCATTAAAAAATCGAACATGTTCTGTCCCATACATACTTATAGTCAAATCTCGATCTGTGGTTTTCCGGTAAAAAGGTGCACTTTACATCTGACGACCATTCCTTTCTCTATCCAGTGCCAAGGCCTAGTAATCCAAGGCAGGACTCTACAACCTAACCTCACCCAAGAGATGACATCGGGCGAGTTGAAGTTCGCTCTAGCGGTGGAGACAGTCCTCAACTCCATTCCTCAACCGGAGTACCGGCAGCTGGTGGTGGAAGCCTTGATGGTGCTGACGCTGGTCGTCGAGTATAAGGCTGTAGGGCATCTGGGAGACGCTATAACAGTTGAGCATATCGTGCACAAGGCTAATAGGATCTTCTTGGAGGATCAGGTATGTTGTTATTTGCAAGTTGATTTTGGTTAGGCTATTGATAGGGTATTCTATAACGAAATTAGGTTTTTGCTAATCTTTTCGATAGGTTAGAAGAGTACCTTTTTGTTAAAATAAATGTTGCATCTAAAATTGATGAATTTATTTTGAAGTGATACAAAAACACTAAGAATCAGTACTGTTCTTACTAGGAGTACCTCAGGGATCAATTCTTGGACCATTTCTTTTGTTAATGTACTTATATATATTTTTCTACGTTTTTAGGACATTCCGTTTAGATTATAATCATAATCTTTCTTTGTTCTAATCATAATCATATCCGTATGTATTCAAGATGCGCATCAACGGCGACGCGACGCTGTGCTGCGCGAAGGCGGACTCCTCGTCAGACAGTGCGGGTCTGTGCGGGGGCGCGGCGGGCGTGTGCCAGCACCTGTACGACAGCGCGCCGTCGGGCTCATACGGCACCATGACGTACCTGGCGCGCGCCGTCGCCGCGCTGCTCGCCGCGCGCCTGCCGCACCACGACACCATCGAGTGCGCCATCACCTAGTAGCTGATAGATGATGGACCCGATTCGATTAGACTGAGAGGTCACGACAAAAATGGTAACCATTTGAGAGGCTGACCTTGGTTAGAAGATTGTTGGCATCAGGGGTTGCTCTTCATCATTTTTAACCCAGGTCAGCCACTCAAATGATCGTTACCATTTTTGTAGTGACCTCCTAGTCTAAATGGAAACACGATTTATCTAAAATTAAACCACACCTGTCATTTTCTGCCATGAGAGAACAGACAGGGACAGCACTGTGGACGTTGTGTTTCCGTTGAATCAGAGCCAGTGCTGGCTGATTGAGGAAGGGGGTTCCGTCCCCTTTGTGATGTAGTGTAGGGAACGAGACTAGTTGCCCTATCCGACCTTAATTAAGGTCATTGTTTACTTTAATTTCGCACTGCATGTAATCAGATCTGACATGTTATTAATTTGGTAAAAATCGTGATAAAAATGTAATGCGTATGAAGTGTATTATTTTCATCTTGATGTTATTTATACTTACCAGTCTTGGTATATAAGCTAACTAAAATATGAATTTATATTCTCTGAAAAAAACAATCTTGAATGTTCCTATTGTTACAGTATGTTTATTTTAAATCATAAAGAAATAATGTTTTGTCTTTATACTGTAAAATGTTAACTGTGCCATTATGCCATTCTATATACATCAAGTATTTTTGAAAATATAATTAGTTTTAAGAACACATCAGACACTCAAGAAATATAAAAATGTATTACTTTGATATAGTTTAGACAATTTATATTTTAACCATGATTTAGTATTTTGTCACAAAAACCAATATGTAGTGAAAAATATAATACTTTATGAACTTATATTGTTCTGTTAACTAGTATCAATTTAGATTGTATATTAAAATGTTAGATTTTAATTTAAAATTCTTTAATTTTTTTACAATCACATTAACTATTTCTATAATCAAACATTATTCCAGGACAATGTTATTTACAAAGGACTGAAACAAAAACACTAGCGATGTGTAACATCAATCTACTTTCCATATTATATAATCACATCATCTAATAACAATATTCTTTTCCTACAATATTTTCTAAGCTTCATCCTTTTTTCCAAATGGGTTCATTTTTGACAGCCATGATGTAGTAGACCTAAAACAAGGAAAATATATATGTTTTAAAGCTGGTCAGAACCACACACTAGTATCCTTATTATTAATTTTATACAATTAAAATTACTTACGCAATATCATCAGGAGAGCTCTTAGTGCCCTCGATTCCTGCAGCTTTTAGTTTCTCTACCAGATTCTTTCTGTAGACATTCTTCAGAGGCACAGGTCTGTTGGCAGCCTCCTTCTGTTTCACCACCTTGGACAGTGCTTCGTACCAGGTCAGACCATACCATTCCACCTCCTCAGGGGTGTACTGCAAAGAAGTATTGAAATAATAGAAAATAATAATAGTGAACAATATTACGCTGTACTATATAATGTTTGTCAGTGTGTGGGAATGCCAGTGCCTTTGTGGTTACTGGGTGAGCTCACTCCATCAACCCACTCAAATCTGGTCTGGGTTCTACTGGACTAAACAAAGGTCAACACCAATTCCAGCAAAAAATCATGTTTATTTAAATACAAATACTTACACATGACAAGTAGGTCTTGTACTCTTCATAGACTTTCTTCTGCTTCTCAGGGTCATGAGCTAGTCTCGGACAGCCATTCATAAGCTCCGTCAAAATACTTTTCTTCAACTTCAATGCAAGCATTGAAACTAAGTCACAGGCAGGAGTCTTGAGCAAATAGTGGTCAAACCCATAGTGATCATTGATCAGTCTAATAGTTCTGTCCGTGACAGTCACAGAGAGGTGTGTATTGAGCACCTCTGATTTCACAACAGTCCTTTTGAGCACCGGCACCCAGTAGTGGGGCACACGGCGTCGAAAATGATCACGCTTCTGGAAACCTAAAAAACAAAGTTGTTGACTAGTTAACACTAGATGTAAAACACGTCATAATACGAGATAGCAGAGAAAACAAACAAGTGCGTAATTGTTATGTAAACAAAACGATTTATGTACCCACCTTTTACCACCGCTTCACCTCCCCATATTCCTTCATGCACTTCAGATGGGTATTTTAGAGGGATAGAGACATTTTGAACTGGCAGGGTCTCGCCAGTGATCTCATCACGTTTCCACCTGCCTTCTTGTGGGACGAAGTGGACAGCAGCAGGTTTCAGGACCTTCCATTCCCTCCAAAATTTCTTATAAGCTGCAGGAAGTTCAGCAGCGATTCCTACGTCAAATCTATTTTTCTTCTTGTATATTTTTGATAATTGACGCGCAGTTGCCTGAAATAATACGATAAGGTCGTGGCAAGACAGTCTACATAACCAAAGAATGACGAAATTTATGGATGAAACAAAGCAACTTGTAACCTCTAAATATTTCGTACCTGGAGCCTAGATGAAGCCATTTAATTATTTTATTTTGATCACCATATAACTAAACAAGTTTTTAGACCGAAATAAGTTTCAGTTTTTTAACCAAATTGAACCTAAAACGTCAGACCATAGATGATACAGACAATCATAGATGATACAGACAATATTAGGGCATAGATTGGCAACTCCGTTTTCACTTTGATGAAAGAGTCGAAGTAGTAAATTACCTGTGCACTAGATGGCGCGCTAAGGTTTACGTTAAATCCGCTAGGTGGCAGTGGTGTAAATTCTTATAATATTAGTAAAATAGAAACTTTTACTTAGTTACCGCAGTGAAATGAAACCACGAAAACTAACAGTTAAAATATGGTAAAAATAAAACAACGAAAATGATAATATTAGAAATAACAAATCAAAAATTTGATCCGCCGACAGGATTTGAACCCGCGTCTTTGGAAAACCGGCCCAACGCTTTAACCATCTAAGCTACAGCGGCTTAATTTTGAGCGGTGAAATTAGTGATCTGTTATTTCTTACTCGGCGGATGAAATTTTTGATTTGTTATTTCTAATATTATTTAGAAATAATATAGCACTGTGAGTGCAAAAAATCTATAATAAAACGAAAATGATTTTTCAACTTTATTTATATTGAATTAATCATAATTGCATCAAGGCCATCTAGAGGCAAAGTAATGAACTAGGTGTACCAAGTTACATCATGTTCTTATCCTGTGGATAGATGGCGCTAGACGTAAAGATTTTTATCCCGACACTGGGTTCTATGAGAGATTCATACCCCTGCGTCAGACATAGAAATTTTGTGAACGAAAATGTGACGTTTAAATTTGACATTATTTTTTTTCACTAGTGATGGGAAATTGGAATAGATAACTTTATCGATATTAAAAAAGTATCGATCAATTAACAAGTCGATCTTTCATCGAATCGTGTCAATCTAACACTAATGACATGTGCGTAAAAAAACGTTTTTACGTCAACGTCAGCAACCAAAACATTTTCGAAGATTTTCAGCGATTTTCAGATTTTTCCTTTTTATTTTCTTTGCTTGCATTACTTTGATAAAATGTTACTTTCCCTAGTTTTGTATTTCACCCTGATAATACCTATCACATTTGGCAGCAGTCCGTCACCAACTAACGATAGTGTAGTAGTGGATATTGATAGGAGCAAGGATGATCAGGATACGATGAAGATAGGCAATGTGACTATAATTACTGAAGGTGGATCGCCAGTACAAAGTACTCCAGTAACTTTGCCAAAGCCAAATATAACCTTGCCTACTTTAGATGCTGTAGTGGAAAAAGATAAGTCTATAGAAGAGTCTTCAACTTCAAAGGTGAAACCTAGAAAAGGTGTTGTGTACAATTCAACTGAGGACAAGCAGTTGAAGGAAGTATCACCTCTCCCGCATAATAACTCCAACAAGACCAGTGTTTCAGCTCAAAACAACATGTTTTTGAATGAAGTTCACCTAAGTCCAAGGACAAAAGTAGCAGTAACTACTACGCCAAGACCTAAAAAACCTCTAGTTCTATCCAATGAGGTTCTTGATAAAATGCCAATACAAAATATTGATTTCAAAACCTTTGAAATGTCATCAGATAAGAATGGACCAGCAAAAAAGGTAGCACCAATGAATGCTAGCCGGCACCCGGGCATGATGATGCCTATTGTTATAACTATATTGGTTGTGCCGATGTTTGCAGTGCTCGGATATATGGCTCTAAGAAGAGGACAAGAAGCATGGAAAAATAGACACTACAAACGAATGGACTTTTTACTAGATGGAATGTACAACGAGTAGTAAAATCAAAAGATACTATTTGATAAAAATTAAGTGTTGTCTTGATGAGAATGAGGCTTTAGATTGTGATAACACTTGTGCCTACCAAGTGGATATTAACAGAATTTAACAACTTTATATAAATTATTGATATTAACAAATGTGATACTCAGATTGGAACTGAAAGAACATTAATATTAGAAGTACAGTACTGCTAGATATAGCACAAAATATATCAACTATTGAAGCAATAATATGGTGCTTAGGGTGTGTCTTTTAAGATATTTTAATATTTAACTGTTATGATGTGAACAAGTTTGTAGGATAAATAAGGTATTTTCTTAACTGTCCAGTCCAGAGGATGATGTATGGTTCATGTGATGACCAGACCAGGGTACAAATTGTAATTTTTCTGAAATATCATTTAATATTAAAATCAACTGCATTTCTGGTCTAATGTTTGCTCTTTTAAGATGTATGAATCTTTCCAGCCTATTGTAAACACATTAGCTTATTAAAATTTAGTATGATAATTTGTATGGGTGCTTGCTGGCTGGCCAATGAAGATATCTAAATCTATCTATTCAGTCTTCCTAAAAAGACTGCAAAACACTAATGTGATTTTAGATAAATTATTTTTATATTGATCTTTAGTGGTTACCAAAATAATAATTGTTAATATTTTCTTGTGAAGTAATAATTGCATGGAAGTTATAAACATTTTAGTCTTCAATGAGGGGTTGAAAAAAACCATACTATAATTATTATTGTCAATTACTACTTCATTATTTTTATTTTTGCATACTTTTTATGATAAGGCCTAGCACGCAGGGCGATTTTTTTCGCGCGAATTAAATCCGCAGAAATCTGTGATGTATGGAGTTGTATGAAGGTGCACGCACTCGCGGAAAAAAATCGCGCGAGATTCCACATACAAATTCCCCCACGCGATTTTATTTCGCGCGAAAAAAATCGCCCTGCGTGCTAGGCCTTAGAATTAGAATTTATATAAATTATTTACATTTACATAGCTCTGTGAACCAAATTTATATTTTATTCCATATTTAGTAATACAGTTTTAATATAATTTTCTATTTAGTTAAATTGTTTTATTATTATATTATAAGAAACCTAACAATGAGTGATATAAAAGTAATAAAAAAAAACCATTTTATTTCTAAGCCTTTATTTAACTAACTTAGAATTAATTTACAGTTAAAAAGGAAATGTTTCCTTCGACATTTATAATATCGTAAAATACCCCAACCTACTTTACTTAGCAGATATTTCAATAATGTCATCTAAATCACGCTATTCAAGGTCCGGCTTTTTGCGTATTTTTAATAGGTATTAATAGTTTAATTTGTAACAATATAAAAATTGTTTCTCTAAAATATGTAGAAGATGATTCAAGCAAAGAACCTATAAATACATAAGATTAAAATATCACGGAAAGGGACCTCTTTGGAACTGATGTGGTCACTTAATCCCAATCTTCATTCCATTCTGTGGCTTCCGCGGCTTCTTGCTTCACCTCTGCTGAAATATTATATTTCATAATCAATATTAATTTTAATGATGTTTTTAAAACATGAAAATAAGGATGCTAAAAGTTGTCGGTACGGTACGCCGAAGATCGTGGGTTCAAATCCCATCCAAGTGTGACCTTTGGCATAGTTTTTCATGTTTTAAAAACTTAACATAATAATGGTGGTACTGAATAGGTATATACCTTCTGCAGCGTCACCACCGGCTTCCGCTGTAACAATAAATAAATAGTGACGTCATAAATCGCGATTTTCATACAAAAAAAGTTTTTGACATTTCATAAAAAGTTGCTGATTTGACAGTAGGAAACAAGCGGATTATACTTACAAGTATCAATTTCACCCCTCATACTCCTCAGGATGTAATTCTTTTCCTTTTGGAGGTGCCTCTTCCCATTCAAATGAGCCGTCATTTGCTCGGTGCATGTGACGGATGTCTATAAATAAAAAAAAAAGATTTAGAAATATTAGTTTTTTTTTGGTATCGTGTTAATGGTAAGCGGGACGGCGGACAAGATGCATACTGCACTGAACTTATTAACAAAAAACATCGCATAATAACAGTGAAATGAAAAATTAAATTGAATTGAGAAATCTGACGATCGGCCGATAAAAATTACAATTACGCGCCGCCAGCCTTAACCCTTTACAGCATACGAGTCCAAATATGACCACAATTTTTTAATCAGTTATTTTCACTCAGTAAAGGTAACCAAACAAATATAAATTATCAAAAATGGGTGGTCATATTTGGACTCGTATGCATTAATGGTTTAAGTGGGGAGGGTATAGTTGTAGGGCCATTCTGTGTTAACTGGGAGGGTATAGTTGTAGGGACATTCTGTGCTAGCTGGGAGGGTATAGTTGTAGGGACATTCTGTGCTAGCTGGGAGGGTATAGTTGTAGGATCATTCTGTGTTAGCTAGGAGGGAATAGTTGTAGGGACATTCTGTGCTAGCTGCGAGGGTATAGTTGTAGGGACATTCTGTGCTAGCTGGGAGGGTATAGTTGTAGGGACATTCTGTGCTAGCTGGGAGGGTATAGTTGTAGGGACATTCTGTGCTAGCTGGGAGGGTATAGTTGTAGGAACATTCTGTGTTAGCTAGGAGGGAATAGTTGTAAGGACATTCTGTGTTAGCTAGGAGGGTATAGTTGTAGGGACATTCTAGATCACCTGGGAGAGTAGTAAATGTATGTAAATTACAAATAAACCATACTAACGTACCTTGCAGATGTCGCAGTAGAGGTCCGGTTGAACGGGTTTCACATCCTTGGTTTCCTTTTCCTCTTCTTTTTCAGAAGTCTCGACTTGTTTGAAGAATTTCTTCTCCCGGCGAATTAGCTGCTGTCTGAAATTAGAGTACAAAAATTAAAAACAATATTAAAATAATTAAATAAGAGTTTTATATTCTTCAGTAACCTCCTGTTTCTTTCTATAACTTTTCTCACACGCCTGTTCTGTGACGCCACACTTAAATGATACTTTATGTTTGTGTTTATAGGAACGCAGTAAGTATTTTTTAAAACCAAGAAATTAATACTTACAGGCGGCGCGCCATGGCCGGCTGGAGCAGCATGGGATTCTTAGGGTTCTTACGCCCCTCCACAACGCTGAAATGAAACATAACAATTAAGTATGCACTGATGAGAACTGTGGGCAGTCCATGCAACCAATTTACTATTACTGCCACTCTAAATAGAGGGACGATGTGCCACATTATCGATCAAGAAAACATGTGAGTCCCAACTTTACCTTTCTATTTAAAGTGCTGACCTTAATTTATCATACGAACAAGGACACCTATTTATTTATAGTCCACTAAAAATCATCAACATTTTCTGGTGAATTCACAGAACATGTGTAAAAGGCGGTATTATCGCTTAGTTAGCAATCTATCCATGCAAACTAATCGTGATAAATTAATGTTCTGAGCATTCTTATCATATACCTATGAATGAATGATTAGAGAGGGAATCAATAAGATCTTCAATTCATGCATGATGGGTGGTTTACTTGTTCGAGTTAAGTTTATTGCATAACTACAGTTGGTAAGTTGGACTGTGTAAACGTTTCTTCCAGTGAGGTTTCAAGTTCAAGTAGGATCTACGAACTGTCCTAATGCACTGTTCTCACAACTTGAACAATGTAAACCGCCCGTGACATTCATATACTTACGCCTTATGCGACTTCCCATCATAATGCGATTTAGCGTGAACCTTAGACGTGATCTCGACATCACACAGCTCACAGTAGAGCTCTCGAGACCTCAGGGGTGCCTAAAAACATGTTTTTTATTTAGGGTTCTAATCTAATACTTTTTCGTACATATCAACCTAAAACATTTATTTATACACATATGTTCTGTACCACCATAAATTTATTAACGCATGCTCCACAACTTCTTTTCTAGAGTGACCATTAGCATAGGCACATTAGAACAAAAATTAATCATGCAGCACAAAATAAAAGTACACTATAGTTTTCAACCTGCCTAATAATAGCCTCTTGTGCATAGACGAAGATGCACCATAGAACAATTAAGTGCCCGGAGATAAATGCCAAGCTTGACCAGCCGATTGCCGGACACAGAATGGGATGTTATACCCATTTACAAGATATCCTGCTCCGCATTACTTATAGCTAACAAAATATGATATTATGTTGAGAAAGAAAATAATTAAACTAGGTAGTGTATGTATACAATTCTTATAAAACAGTATAAACATAAAAGATTATTAAGATGACCCAATGCTGAAAGTCAACATGGGGCTGACAATTTGTAACAATGTAAGTTTCTATCTTGACAACAATGTTCACATAAGGTTCACTTGATGTCATCTGTCTACCACGCAGCGCTCGGCAGCAGACAGTGAAACAAATGAATCAAACAGACATAAATCAGAAGTAGGATAAGCTTTAATTAAAAAACATATACTACCGGTTCAGCAGTCAGGAAACATACATACAACATAAACATCAAAATATACTTCTATTTTCATTAAATGTGTTAAAGGTGTTAGAAAATTTTAGCCTATGTCATATAAGATACTTTCATACTAATTCTTTTCCCATTTTATATAGATTTTTGTGATACTTAAGAACATAAATACATTACAATATTATGTTTTTCTTAACACCTTGCACACAGATGTAAGATCAATTCAATATGTGAACAGTATAACGTGTCAAAACACCTATGGAAACATTACATTGCCGAATTGTCTATTTACCTCTTGAGGATTGTGCTTGCTCATTGAGCTGTTCTGATTGAGCCACTTTTTAACACTCTTTTGGTGTTGTTTTGAAACGTAGTGGACTCGAGCTGTAAAACAATCAATTTAAAATTAAAATTTTAAATAAATGATTAGAGCTATAAAATTGAAGGGCCAAGTTGCAAAAGTCCCTAAGTCCTATAGTTGCATGCACTATGAGACTTCAGGAATCAATTCAAGATATAAAGTAGATAATGATTTTTTGCAAATCAATTAACAATTTGCTCAAAATGAGCAATGCTGCCATAAGTGACTACAGGGACTACTATAATTAGTAATTACATAATATTTACTTACCTAGAGAGAAAGATTCAAAGTTGTAGCCACACAAGCCACAGTAATGAGGCTCAATAAGATCTAACAGGTTCCTTGGTAAATTCTTCAAGGAATTCTTGGTCAGGCCGCATCCTATTAAAAAGAAACCATAATCAGTTATTCTTATGTTAAATAAAAAGAGTACCTATAATAAATAAAAAGAGTACCTATAATAATTGTCTTCAAGTTTCTTATATATACTTTCAGACAGTCAAAAGCTTTGGTTAGGTTAGTTTACGCATTTTCTCCTATAGAAAATGTATAATCATAGTAAATAAGGTTCATTCATACTTATCAAGTATTTTATAGCCGGAGAGTCTCCTCTGGCTCTCATTACTGGTGGGCCACTCGGTCCAAATCCTCGTCCAAAGATGGTCGGCAGGGGACCCCTGGCACCGCACGGGAACATCCGTGGCGGTCCCATGGGCCCCATTGGTGGTCCTGGGGGACCCATTGGGCCAGGCGGAGTTTGGCCATATCCACCTCTGTAATCGCCATATGCATTAGCGTATTGCTGGTTCCTACAACAGGCAATAAGTAGGTACTTTATACATTCTCAAGATGAAATGAATGAACATAATCTGAAAGGCAATAAGAGGGAAGGACTTTTGAATACCTACCATAACATAATAATAAATGTTGGGGGAGCATGTTTTTATATTTTGAGGGTAACCTACTGAAACAGATTTGTGTAGGAAGTTTCCTTTCGGTTCGTTGGGCTTCGCCTTTCGAGCGATGCAAATGCAACGGTCAGAGGAAGCAACTCATTAAATATTGATCATACTATACTTGGCAAACCGGTATTTCTTTAGTATCCTGCGGCAGCGGGAGGCGGGGGAAAGTGGGGGGTGGGGGTAGGGGGTGTGAAGGGGATTAATCCTAAAAGGTTTTTTTTTATTGCGGGGGGATGCGCCCCCAGAGCGTTTCGCGGCTTTTTTCGCCATATTAGCGAGATTTGGGTCAAAGAGTCAAGTTCAGGAGTGTAGGATTTGGAGTATAGGCTTTGGTGCGCTATGAAAAACATAGAAAAAAAGAATTTAAAAATCATTGGAAAAAAAGCATTTTACTTTGAAATTTCAGATGAAATTGACTCCCCGTGAAATTTTTCTAAGTCTTTTTTCCATAGTGCCCCAAAGGCTACACTCCAACCGAAATTTGGTGCACCACCTGTCATTTTCCATACATTTTTCTGTTTTTCAAAAATTTCATGTCTCTGCTTCTAGTTCTAGATATTTCCGGCAATTAAAAGTGGTGTCGTTTGAAAGAGGTGACCATCCTCTATAAGGCGTAACCATTCGCAACTCGAAACTCGTGCCACAGGCAGGATGGATACTAAAGCCAACCCACCTAGGCACAGAACACTATTACTCCTAGCGGCACCTAGGGCTTGCCCACGGTTAACAGAAGTCAATAATTACAGTAATTGCACTCAGATAGCAGCGCCTCCAATATATTATTCACTTACCTCAAAAACAGTGTTAGGCCCGGTTAGGCCTAAATAGAAACGAATTGATGGAATAAAGTTTAGTTAATTACATACCTAAATCCTCGGTCACTTCCTTGTACCTGATTCAATTCTTCTTCTGTCCACCCGTCGTCGGTAAAACTTAGGTCGTAATCATCGCCGAAATCCATCATTGTTTGTCTGTATAGAAATGATGATAATAAAACAGTAGATCAAATAAACATAGAACGCAGATAACAGTTAAAACCAAGGAAGGAACAATACTGACATTTACAACGCAACGCGAACGAAATACGAACGAGTCGAGTACTGGGGTACGTTCACGGGCGCACATAGGCGAAACCGTTAGGGGAAAGGTCGCGCGATTGTCTATGGTACCCGCACGAACGGGTGCTTTATCGCGCTCGCTAGGAGAAATCATAATTTGACAGCTGACACTTCATTCGTAGTTATGATTATCAATGATAACGCGTATTATTGCATATTTTAGGTCATCTCGTGGTGATTTCAGACGATTAATCAAGTTTTATTAATAAATACTATCTTCGCAACTGACACTGACCCAGAATGGATAACCGTTGATGGACATTTAACTTTATGGAGGACTTTATAGTTGGCGCAATAGCCCTTGAAGAAAATCTTGTTTTTTGAATGAACCAACTAACATAGAAGGTAAGAAAGTGTTTTGCGTTGCCTCCAGATATTATATAGTAGCTCACGTTGCTTAGCACATGAAGAAATTTGTTGTAAATACCACTACTCACTTGGTCAAAGTTCCAAATGTCTAGCAAGATAAATCTGCCGCGTGATGTCAATTTACTTCCAAGAGAAAATTTTAGGCAATCCAAACAATTTGATTGGAGTCAATTTTGTTTTTCTGTCCTTTATTTACATACACTCTACTACCATGTTAACTCTTGAAAGTACAACATAATATTCAACTCACCTGCCATAAACTAGGCTTAGTTCTTCTCCTTCTCTCTTAAGTAAATGTGATGATGTTAATGACAACCTCATTAAATCTTTATATTTATTTTCCAGGATGTTGACGACCCCGACCATCAGTTCACAGAGTTGAATACAACTACAGTTGTATATTGGTATATTTAAAATCTACACAGAGTCCAATTCGAACATAGGATGTGTAGAAAGAAACTTCTGTTCAAGAAAAATGAGGTCGAAGACGAGGTGAGAGTCGATTCCAACTGCAATGGGCATGGGCAACCCCTCTTTTGAGGCCTGAACTGAAATATGGTATGCCCAATGAAACCTTAGGTCCCTAAGAAGATTTTTGCAGTCGACGTACGACGACCTGATGAACCCTGGTGTCAGATTTAAACCAACTCAAAGACTAGAATAAAATACTGGAAAGGAAGCATTTTATACTGTTTTACATTACAAGTTTTTCAGAATAGAACTCTCTCTCCGTTTTGTTTTCTTGGTGTTGTATACTGTTTTATGTATAGGTATTTACAAACTACTTAGATAATGTTATTCCGTAATGCTGTAATATTTCTTTGTCATTTGTTTGGTAAGTGTTTGTTTTATACAAGAATAATAAAAATGAAACAACGCTTAATTGATAAAATCTTGGTTTTTATTTGCCTCTGTACATCTTTTGTTTCACTCTGATAAAACTTTTACAAGTTCACAACCACAAAAACATTAGAAACAGTATTGTAATTAAAAAGTACCTACTACCTGATCCGTCACTTCCTACGTGGTCTAGTGGTCTGAGCCATGGGCTCTCGAACTGGACGGAGGGCTTGGGTTCGATTCCCAGAAGGGCAAAACAAAGTTGATATTTTTCTTTTTATCACTTCGTGACATTTTCCTCAGTTTGGTTAGGACAATGCAGGCTGAGTCCAACTGATTGTCTGTCAAATAAACGGATTCAGTGTTTTGGAGGGTACGTTAAACCATTGATCCAGGTGACTGTATCTAACAGTTGTCTTTACAGGTCAATGGTATCGATTCGTAAACGCACCAATTCAATGAAACTTCATCATCATCCCTTTTCCCGTATCTCACGGGGTCGGCTACCTAATATATGGGATTAAACGCGGGTACTGGTTTTTACACAGAGCGACTGCCATCTGACCTCCGCAACCCAGAAGAGAAACCAGACCCAATTCTAGATTAGGTCAGAGTTTTCAAGCCGCCAATACTTAGCTCTGGCCTCTGACATGGCTTAACGACTATTATCTACGACATTACCCGGGGCCAGCAAATAAACGTGCCTTCCGAAGCACGGAAAAGGCGCCGAATAAACGTACATATGAAATTCGAAAACCGAAAAACACATTGGTACGTGATGGTATTCGAACCACGACCTCCCGCTCAGGAGGTAGTAGCCCTATCCACTACACCATCGGGCTCTTAATATCATCTAATGGTCACCTGTCATTGTCCATCCTAAGAGGGCAGAAAGGGGAGGCAAATAATATTGGTAAAGATTTTGTTAGGTCTTGCTCTCCACGACTCGATAGCAATGTTGCTCGATGTCCCGACGGCCCGGTCTTCTGGATATATTAACGACACTCATCTCCTCAGTCTCCTCGGCTTCCGGTCGTACTTGGTCTGGTCACAAGTGCTGTAACGTGTAAAGAAAACAAATATCATCAGATGCAGACTACGACAACGAAACGGCTTGCCGAATATGTTATGAAACATTTATTTTAACATAACATACCATGTTCTGTGGTAAATCTCAGTGTCAGTAATGGATGTAATTAGTAACTACCTAGTTACCTACGCAGTTGCCAGTTGCGCGTTCATATTCAATATTCAGGTAGTATTCCTGTAGGCTAATCAGACATCTGTGGGGTTGGTGGTCAGATTTTACAACAACCTGAGCATCCTCAATGTAGGCACGGAACTTGTTTACAGCACGTACCACTGCTAAACACTCGTGCTCCGCAATTTCACTCTGAGAAGGTAAATAAACGGATCGCATGTTCAATAGGACTAAGAATAAAGACATACCCGCTAGCATCAGTGCGAAGGAGGAAGGGATGGACTCGTCGGCCTGCTCCAGGATCGGTGCCGATGTCAGAATAGTCTTGGTGCGCTTAAATGTGTTTAGTTGCAGCTGTGGTTCGTAGCTCGAGCCGGTCGCGCCGCGGCGGGATGAGTCACCGGTACCGGGGACAGCTGGAAGTTAAAAGAAAGGATTTTGTGCTTTAGATTCTGTGGAACCGGCTAACAAGCGTTCGTCGACGTACTGGTACCACCTGGTTCGAGCTCTACCCCTTGCAGCTTGACAGAGCCACATGCAGAACGGTCCTTTCCTGTCTCTCTGCTCTGTCTGAGTTTATTGATTCAAGGCAATCTTTCAAAAACAGATTGTAAATCTATATTTCATGTCAGTATCCACAACCTGGATGCGTTACCTCGGTCTGCTGGGTGAACCATGACTTGAAAATACTCAAATCTCAAATAGAGCGTAGTCAAAATAGCTGGTTATATTGGTTCATTGCAGCACATCATCAACTTTTTGCCAAGGATATGAATCAGGCTCAGTGACTGTGTTTAGTTTGCGATAATCAATAGCAAGACATGTACCTATACTAGTTTTCTTCGGCACGAGGACTACATTGGTCGCCCACGGTGACTCACGTTCCTCGGTGACATTAGCGGCTAGCATCTTATCCAGCTCCACTTTCAGGGCTATTTTTCTCCCCTTAGTCATCCTGTAGGGCTGGCAAGCGATGGGTTCTTGATCACTGCTGGTTTTGATCTGCTGGGTAGCGAAGACAGTGGCTGGGCTGGTCCCTCCAGCGCCCTCTGTATGACCCTGTCACAAATTGAATTCTTAAGCTCCACCCTCAGCTCAGCTAATAAACCTCTTCCCTCATCAACTCAATAACTCTTTTAAACCCACTGGACATTCCGTAAATTATACCTTAAGTTTCTAAAGAAATAAATCTTAGCATTTGACTTGGTAGTTTTAAGGTGACATAACATATCTGACCTGTATGTACAGAAGATGTCCACTTGCGTCACTCGCAGTGATAGGCTAGCCCAGTTTCCAGATAAACAATCTGCACCACGTACTGTAATCAAAATATAATAATTACTCATTACCAAATAAATATGAGCACGGTAATCCTGCTAATATTATAAATGCATTTTGTATATTTAAATGTTTCTTACTCATTTACGTTTAAATCTCTGTGAGTCTTAACGAATCGGAATAGAACTTGGTATTGATAGACATATAGAAAACTAGCTAAGTAGGGTTTACCCGTGTCTAGAAATTGTAGTACAATTGGTCTAAATATCCAGCGTCAGGCACATCATCATAACCACGGAATTTGTTCACAGCCCATACCACTGCTAAGACCTCACGCTCCGTGGAATAATTTCGCTATGCAGCGTTCAATAAACAGGTCCCATATTCAACAGGACTAGGAATAGAGACATACCCACTAGCATTAGTGCGTAGCACGAAGGATTGGGACTCGTCAGCCTGCCCCAGGATCGGTGCGGTCCGAAACGTCTTGATGCACTCGAATGTGTTTTGTCCGCAGGTCCAGGCGCAGTCCTTCGTCAGCAGATGGGTGAGATGCCGCGCGAAGTCGGGGTAGTCGGGGGTGAACCACCGGAGCCAGCTGGAAGTTAAAACAGAACATTTGTGCTTTATATTCTGTGGAACAGACATACTAGTGATTTCTGTGTTCATGTGTATGGTACTGGTATCATCTCATTCAATCACATGCCCTGGGAGCTTTAGAGAATCAATCTGGAGAAAGCATGCGTTGAGAGCAGTGGGTTCCAAGCTGTGTCACAAAACATGTCTTAACTCGGTCTGCTGCATGAACCATCACTTGGAAAATCTGAAACCTCAAATGAAGCGTGGTCAAGTAACTGGTTGTCTTGGTTGCATGCAACACATCATCAATCCTTGGCAAGGGATATGAATCAGGCTCAGTGACTGTATTTAGTTTGCGATAATCAATACCAAGAAACATACCTCCAGTTTTCTTCGGCACAAGAACTACATTGGTCGCCCATAGTGACTCACTTTCTTCGATGACATCAGCAGCTAACAACTTATCCAGATCCACCTTGAGGGCATCTTATCTCCTCACAGGACGGTCTGTAGGGCTGGCAAGCGATGTTCTTGATCGCTGCTAGTCTTGATGTGATGGCTAGCGAAGAAAGTGGCTAGTCCCTCCAGCGCATTCTGCCTGAAAAACGAAAAAATAAATGTTCACCTTTCATACAAAATACATCAGCTGATAGCACATTTATAATGAAAAAAAAAAAAAAGTTTTTCGTTGACCTATGTTCCTCACGGAAAGTTGTTTAGTTGCATGGGTAGATTCACATATTTCATAAGAAGAAGATTTTATTGAAGGCATTCGAGCTCTGACAGACCAGGCACAGTCCTACTTCAGCAGCTAAGACGAATCACCGGAGTCAGCTGGAAATCAAAAGAAAGCATGTTTAATTTAGGAAAATGTAATAAACCTACCTACTTAAATAACAATTAATTATGTTTGAGACAGGGTAGGAAGAAATCACATAGATGTTAAGATTAACAGTTGCTAATAAAATTATGTATAGAATGTTGACCTTGACACATTTCAAAATCTAACTATCTATCACTCTACAATAATTGTCTTATAAACAAACAAACCCAAGGAACATAAACTCACTTAAAGATCAACCCACTAGACTACAGGGGCTGATGTTATGTATCCATCTAAAAAGCAAAAGAAATATAGGTGAGTTCACTGTAAACAGAAACAATATAGTTCAGATGACCTTATTTTATAGCCTTATACATGTTTTAGGATGTTTTCATAAACACATTTAATAAATTCCTTAGGAATGATGAGTTTGTGACTAACAACTTTGTTTATGTTGTAATCAAGCACAATCAGACTTTTAATGAGTGATATTAGCCTAATACCTGAACTTTATCTCCAAATAGTCGCAACACAGTGTTTTTTACATGAAACATAACTTAAAAACCGAGTTTTAAACACACAAAACTAACCTCACGGCCACATACATTAACTTGGGAATAATAACTTATAAACACATAATTTCCGTGTTCTTAAAGAATTATTTTCAATCCAGAATCATTTCTTCACATTAACACACACTTTTTAGATCGCAAATCAGTCTTTTATTTATAAAAATATCAAAAGAAACCCACAAACTTACAAAACGAACCGTGCAAATACTGTCAAAAGTGACATTCGGACAAATTCTCTCGATGTAAATAGGTCGAGAATCTTAGAGCGACATTTACCCTGACAGGCGCTTCAGAACGGGGCTTTATCAACTGTCAAAGTGAAAAGTTCCCCTAAGTTTGCGCTAACCGTGCGCCCGTGAACGTACCCCTAGATTTATTCTAAAATTTATTTTATTTTATTTGACACGCACGGTCCACCATGGTCGCTTTTTTTTTAAGATTCTCCTATTCCTATCCTATGTAAGGGAAGGCAAAGAGCGTAAGCCCATGCAGCCTAGTCTTCAGTGTTGTCTTTTTCTTGAGTTGTCTTAACCTAATCTTCCGGTGATTCACATTCCAATGCTCAACAGATTTTTGCGCATTGGAATGTGAATCACCGGCGCATTCTAAACAACTCAAGCAAAAGACAACTGAAGACTAGGCTGCATAGGCTCACGCTCTTTGCCTTCCCTTATTTGGGAGAATCATAAAAAATATAAAAAAAAACTAGAGAGGCGCCTCACTCAATCGCTTGATTGATTGATTTGGATTGAAGCGCTATTTTTGCCATTTGGCAACAATTTTTATAAAAAAAAAAGAAATAGACTGACATTTTGTTTGATCGAACTGCTGTAGTGCGTTCACGCATGCACCTAGGGGAAACCGTTAGAGCGACTTTTAATCTGACAGCTCGCGTAAACCCCCGTTCATGCACGCACTTGCACCTGTCAGGATGAAATTTCCCCTGACAGGCGCTTCAAAACGGGGCTTTATCAACTGTCAAAGTGAAAAGTTCCCCTAACCTTGCGCTAACCGTGCGCCCGTGAACGTACCCCTGGAGTGCGTTCAGACGACCCAGGAGTGCGTTCACGCATGCACCTAGGGGAAACCGTTAGAGCGACTTTTAATCTGACAGCTCGCGTAAACCCCCGTTCATGCACTCACTTGCACCTGTCAGGATGAAATTTCCCCTGACAGGCGCTTCAAAACGGGGCTTTATCAACTGTCAAAGTGAAAAGTTCCCCTAACCTTGCGCTAACCGTGCGCCCGTGAACGTACCCCAGTATAAATGTTATACCGTACGAGTTTCATACTTCCGGGACGCACTGAACGTGCACTTTAGCCGCTGTCAGATAAAATTTCACTTTCGGTGCGTCTCTGAACGGGCAGGATAAAAATTAACCTGGTCGAAATTTCATCTGACAGGCGCCTCTGAACGGGCAGTATAAATTTTAACCAGGTTAAATTTCGATCGATCGAGCGGCTCTGAACGTACCCCTGGAGTGCGTTCACGCATGCACCTAGGGGAAACCGTTAGAGCGACTTTTAATCTGACAGCTCGCGTAAACCCCCGTTCATGCACGCACTTGCACCTGTCAGGATGAAATTTCCCCAGACAGGCGCTTCAGAACGGGGCTTTATCAACTGTCAAAGTGAAAAGTTCCCCTAACCTTGCGCTAACCGTGCGCCCGTGAACGTACCCCTGGCGTGCGTTCACGCATGCACCTAGGGGAAACCGTTAGAGCGACTTTTAATCTGACAGCTCGCGTAAACCCCCCGTTCATGCACGCACTTGCACCTGTCAGGATGAAATTTCCCCTGACAGGCGCTTCAAAACGGGGCTTTAACAACTGTCAAAGTGAAAAGTTCCCCTAAGCTTGCGCTAACCGTGCGCCCGTGAACGTACCCCAGACACTGCTGTCATATCATACCATACATAGGTACCTAACTAATCTTACAGCGCGTTCCGAATCACGACAATATCGCTGTCATCGCGATAAATGTCGTTCCGATTCGGCGTGAGCGCGTCCACCAACGAAAACGTGACGTCAGAAATGACGTCACTACCGACGCCATCTTGTGATATCAGCGTCTACGCCTCGGAGCGTTTGCACTGTGAGCGATATGTCAAATATATACTAGGCAATCTGTGAAAGTGAGTGACGTTGACAGTTGTCGGTCTTGTTGCTATTTGTATTTTGGTTCTTTTTGGAGATCATCTTTTGTTTTTCGTGCTAAATTTTTCCAATATAATGTCTAAAACAATAGTTACGGTGACCGATGAAGATAATAACACGATAATACAATTAAATCTCTCTCAAAGCGAGTGTGAACGTTGTAAGCGCGATATTTATCCGTTCCGATTCAGTTGAATTCTGTGAGCACTTTTAGCGCGCTAACGCAAGCGGAACGGGTGTTAAGCCGCTATTAGACCATGCGATATCAAGACAGTCTTACTAAGACAGTCTAACAGTCTAATTAGACAAGCTCGCTATTACACTGTGCTGAATACCGCATGCTAACTCATTTGCAAGGCGGACTCTGTCAGCGACGGTTGTCTTAAGAGTCATGGGAAAACTACCGCGACTATTAGTATGAATTATTATTATTATTATGTATGTTTTACCTAATGGTTAGAATAATAATAATACTATAGTCCCGAGATAATTCTCGGGACTATAGTATTATTATTATTCTTAGCCAATATGTATGAATAAATATTAAAAAAACAAAAGAAGAATATGGGTAAAGAAGTATTTACTGCTGCGGGAAAAATTATCAAATATGCAAATATTGAGTGTTTTGGAACCATCTGACTCTTTAGAGTAGGAGTTGCTAACTTTGAACATCTTTTGAAATTAATTACTCCATATAATCAAAATACAGACGTCTGTCCTGTGCGGCGGATGAGCGCTTACAACGTTCACACTCGCTTTGAGAGAGATTTAATTGTATTATCGTGTTATTATCTTCATCGGTCACCGTAACTATTGTTTTAGACATTATATTGGAAAAATTTAGCACGAAAAACAAAAGATGATCTCCAAAAAGAACCAAAATACAAATAGCAACAAGACCGACAACTGTCAACGTCACTCACTTTCACAGATTGCCTAGTATATATTTGACATATCGCTCACAGTGCAAACGCTCCGAGGCGTAGACGCTGATATCACAAGATGGCGTCGGTAGTGACGTCATTTCTGACGTCACGTTTTCGTTGGTGGACGCGCTCACGCCGAATCGGAACGACATTTATCGCGATGACAGCGATATTGTCGTGATTCGGAACGCGCTGTAAGATTAGTTAGGTACCTATGTATGGTATGATATGACAGCAGTGTCTGGGGTACGTTCACGGGCGCACGGTTAGCGCAAGCTTAGGGGAACTTTTCACTTTGACAGTTGTTAAAGCCCCGTTTTGAAGCGCCTGTCAGGGGAAATTTCATCCTGACAGGTGCAAGTGCGTGCATGAACGGGGGGTTTACGCGAGCTGTCAGATTAAAAGTCGCTCTAACGGTTTCCCCTAGGTGCATGCGTGAACGCACGCCAGGGGTACGTTCACGGGCGCACGGTTAGCGCAAGGTTAGGGGAACTTTTCACTTTGACAGTTGATAAAGCCCCGTTCTGAAGCGCCTGTCTGGGGAAATTTCATCCTGACAGGTGCAAGTGCGTGCATGAACGGGGGTTTACGCGAGCTGTCAGATTAAAAGTCGCTCTAACGGTTTCCCCTAGGTGCATGCGTGAACGCACTCCAGGGGTACGTTCAGAGCCGCTCGATCGATCGAAATTTAACCTGGTTAAAATTTATACTGCCCGTTCAGAGGCGCCTGTCAGATGAAATTTCGACCAGGTTAATTTTTATCCTGCCCGTTCAGAGACGCACCGAAAGTGAAATTTTATCTGACAGCGGCTAAAGTGCACGTTCAGTGCGTCCCGGAAGTATGAAACTCGTACGGTATAACATTTATACTGGGGTACGTTCACGGGCGCACGGTTAGCGCAAGGTTAGGGGAACTTTTCACTTTGACAGTTGATAAAGCCCCGTTTTGAAGCGCCTGTCAGGGGAAATTTCATCCTGACAGGTGCAAGTGAGTGCATGAACGGGGGTTTACGCGAGCTGTCAGATTAAAAGTCGCTCTAACGGTTTCCCCTAGGTGCATGCGTGAACGCACTCCTGGGTCGTCTGAACGCACTCCAGGGGTACGTTCACGGGCGCACGGTTAGCGCAAGGTTAGGGGAACTTTTCACTTTGACAGTTGATAAAGCCCCGTTTTGAAGCGCCTGTCAGGGGAAATTTCATCCTGACAGGTGCAAGTGCGTGCATGAACGGGGGTTTACGCGAGCTGTCAGATTAAAAGTCGCTCTAACGGTTTCCCCTAGGTGCATGCGTGAACGCACTACAGCAGTTCGATCAAACAAAATGTCAGTCTATTTCTTTTTTTTTTATAAAAATTGTTGCCAAATGGCAAAAATAGCGCTTCAATCCAAATCAATCAATCAAGCGATTGAGTGAGGCGCCTCTCTAGTTTTTTTTTATATTTTTTATGATTCTCCCAAATAAGGGAAGGCAAAGAGCGTGAGCCTATGCAGCCTAGTCTTCAGTTGTCTTTTGCTTGAGTTGTTTAGAATGCGCCGGTGATTCACATTCCAATGCGCAAAAATCTGTTGAGCATTGGAATGTGAATCACCGGAAGATTAGGTTAAGACAACTCAAGAAAAAGACAACACTGAAGACTAGGCTGCATGGGCTTACGCTCTTTGCCTTCCCTTACATAGGATAGGAATAGGAGAATCTTAAAAAAAAAGCGACCATGGTGGACCGTGCGTGTCAAATAAAATAAAATAAATTTTAGAATAAATCTAGGGGTACGTTCACGGGCGCACGGTTAGCGCAAACTTAGGGGAACTTTTCACTTTGACAGTTGATAAAGCCCCGTTCTGAAGCGCCTGTCAGGGTAAATGTCGCTCTAAGATTCTCGACCTATTTGACTTGGTAGTTTTAAGGTGACATAACATATCTGACCTGTATGTACAGAAGATGTCCACTTGCGTCACTCGCAGTGATAGGCTAGCCCAGTTTCCAGATAAACAATCTGCACCACGTACTGTAATCAAAATATAATAATTACTCATTACCAAATAAATATGAGCACGGTAATCCTGCTAATATTATAAATGCATTTTGTATATTTAAATGTTTCTTACTCATTTACGTTTAAATCTCTGTGAGTCTTAACGAATCGGAATAGAACTTGGTATTGATAGACATATAGAAAACTAGCTAAGTAGGGTTTACCCGTGTCTAGAAATTGTAGTACAATTGGTCTAAATATCCAGCGTCAGGCACATCATCATAACCACGGAATTTGTTCACAGCCCATACCACTGCTAAGACCTCACGCTCCGTGGAATAATTTCGCT